>JANHAO010017850.1:0-13818 GCA_026873985.1 Saraca asoca
TACTTAATAAAATTTTAAATCTAAAGTATATTTTTATCATTTTGATTTAGTCCTTTTTATTACTAAAAATTAAAAATAAAATAGTAATATCCTTTTAATCAATGAAAAAACTTAATCTATCTAAAGTCATTAAATACGATGTAATAATAATGGCAGAAGAGAGTTTGCTTTTGTACTTAAAATATTGTTTAATTAGTTCATAATTTGTAATTGGTTTAGCATAGCATACCTTAACATTTTCATATAAATAAGATCAACTTAATTAAATTTTACATTCATCTAATCGTAAATGAAATTAAAAAAAAAAAAGGACTGTGAGATTTTGATTTTTTTTTTTATAATTCTAAACTATAAGATACAATCATTTAAAGTCTCTACGTTTTTAATATGCATAATGACAACTCCAGGTGTTCCACGTGGCATAGGAGGAGGAAAGGAGTAGGAATGACACGTGGAAGTAGGTTATTGGAGTTGGCCATGGTTGTAAGTTTGTCAGGGAGACATGTTGCATGTGCTCTCCATCACCATCTGGCTTGCGGTGTTTAGGGTAAAATGAACATCTTGCCCTTTCCATTTGAAGTATATAGTAAGGGGACATTTCAGCATCGATGTAATGTGATTGGATCATATTGTCTTAACAGGTCCCTTCTGTGTGGGATATAGTTGTGATGGATCATATGCTTTGTTACATTTAAATTTAGTAATACTATTTACATATTACAAAATTTAAATAATAACTTTTGTTAATAAAAATGATAAATCACTTAATATATATGTAATTTTTTAAATTTAAATTTAAGATATTAAAAAAATCTTAAAAATAATATTGAATATTATTATTAATTAAAAAATATTGTTAATTAATGAATTTTTATATGAAAATAGATTTATATGTTCTGTCACTGATTTTCTCTCTAAATCGATTTTAATCGAAAACAATAAAAGGATGAGCTTATATCATCTAAACCAACACTTATCAGTAAATTAGGAACTTTGAATTAATTAAATAAGTCTTTCACATACTACTTTTTATAACAAAATGAACATTTGCCTTTTCCATTTGAAGTATACATTAAGGGGACATATAAGCATTGATATAATATGATTGGATCGTAATGTCTTAATAGGTCCCTTATATGTTGGATACAGTTGTGATGGATCATATGCTTTTGTTGCATTTAAATTTAGTAATACTATTTACACAACAACTATAAAAACAAATTACAAAATTTATTTAATAACTTTTTTTAACATAAATAACAAATTATTTAGTACCCATGTTATTTTTTAAATTGAAATTCAATATATCAACAAAAAAGATATTAAAAATAATATCAAATATCATTGTTTACTCAAAAGTTCTATCAATTCATAACTTTTTTTAATATGAAAATAATAAATTTATGAGTTTTGTCAATAATTGTCTCTCTAAATTGATTTGAATCAAGGACGAGCAAATTTTTATATCATCTAATTCAGCACTTATTCTTGGTAAACTAGTGACTTTGAATTAATTAAACAAGATTTTCAAATATTACTTTTGCAACAAAAGTTTGAGCTTTTGATATGGTACACTTAACTCTTTAACCCAAAAAAATAAGAAATAGGTTTATATAATGATTTATAGTGAATTAAGATACGTATTGATAATAAAGAAACCAAGAAAAAAACATTTTATATATATGCTCAAAAACACATTTACATAGATAAGGCCAATTTTAGAGTTGCAATCGTATACATGTGGTGTGCTTGCCGTTATATCAATCAAAACAGTATTTAAGTTGTCGACCTTTTTAAAATTGTCCGCTCTGTTAAGAAAATTTCCCAAAATATATTATATATAAAGAAGTTGCATTCTCTAAAATAGAATTACTAAAAAAAAACAAACAATTAATATTATTGGACATTTGGACTTAATTGGTGTTGTGCTAAAAATAAGAAGGGGATAAAAAGAGTCTTACATTGACAAAAAAATTGAATAAGTTTGTATCTTATAAGGCTGAGGACTAACCCCATCCCATAAAAGGGCTTTTTTGAAAAAAAGGACAAAATTGTATGGCAACAAGATCAGCCAGAGTGGATAATCTCTCACGTGGGACAAGTTCACCTCAATCATCATCATTGACACCATCTGTGAATGCCCCAGCTGTACACAATGCACAAGCCCATTCAACTAAAGGGCTTATGTTGTGGTAAAAATAAAGAAGAGGAAAAAAATAGTTTCACATTGATGAAAAGTTAAGTGAGCTTATGCTTTATAATGACAGGGTTTACCTTTTCTCACAAAAAGGCCCTTTTGAGAAAAGGACAAAATCATGTGGCCGATTAGCCAGAGCAAACAATGCCTCTTATGGGAGCGATAACCTCTACCATCGAGCTATACGGCATCCTCACCAAATAGGGCCTTTTTGAGAAAAGGACAAAATCGTGAAGAGCCACCCAGGAATGAGATCTCCCGCCAATACTCCAAAATAGACAATATTTCACATAGGACAAGTTTCACCTCATTCATTATCATTGGTGCTATCTGTGGAGACATCTGGCCGTACACAATGCACAAGCCCACCTGATTGGAGGGCTTATGTTGTGGTAAAGATAAGGAAGGGACAAAATGAGTCTCACACCGATCAAAAGTCAAGTAATCTTGTACCTTATAAGGCTGAGGGATTACCCTTCTCACAAGAGGGCCATTTTGAGAAAAAGACAAAACTGTACAACCACATAATCAGTCAAAGCAGACAATACCTCATGTGGGACAAGTTCATCTAGATCATCATCATTGGAGATTGCACTGAGAACTGAGGGCCTAATGATATAGGTATTTTTAGAATTGTATAAATGGGTTGGTAAAATCTCAATTGACAGACATAGCTAATAAGGGTCTAACTCATTCAGGATTAAGGCCGCTAGACCAAGACATCAGATAACTAAATACGAGTTAAGGTTATCGATCAATGCGGGTCAAAGCATCAACCTCAAATCGTTGAGAACAATACTCAAGTCACAGAACAAAGCACGCATCCCTAACATAAATTCAGGAAAATTCGTTCAGCTTCCTATTTTTATAGGAACGTGTTATTATTTATTATGTAATCATAATTAAGTTATGATACTTATCTGTTATAAATTTACATTCAAATTGTAATCCCCCAACTATTATATAAGGGGTGAAATCATTGTACATGGAACAATCTATCATCAGATATAAAACACTCAACAAAGAGTAATAAAAGTCATGAACGTAGGGATCAAACTGATTCTAGTAAAATCACATTAAAAATTTCTTGTATCTTATTATTCTTCCTCTCTCTTTCTCTCTTTCTATTTACATTCAATCTATAATTTATGATTTTCTAAATTTGGATTGATCGAATTTGATCATCAACAATTAATTAGTGCCTAAAAGTCAATGTCCTTGCATTTTTTATTATACAACGACGATATAATCTTAAAGTTAAGGAATTTAAGTCTTTTATTCCATAAAGAATTTACATACATATTATCTATATTTTTTATAGAGAAAATTCATTGGGAGTTATTACTTTATCAACATTGTTACGTTTTTAATGCAATCGGTCTCTTTTGATATATATATATATATATATATATATATATATATGAAACTGTCATGAGAAAATAGAGTGAGAGAACAGTGCAAAAATTTGGATAGTTGATATTTTTCTTGCTCCTCTCCCATTATACAAAATCTTGAAATTAATATTTATTATTTATTTTATTAAATTACATAATATTTTCATAAATTATTTAAATAAGAATCATAAAAATATCATATTTTAATTTATCATTTTAAATTTTTGAACATAATTTTAAATTTATCCTTGTATATTTAATTTAAATTTTAGATAGTTAATTTAATTTATAATAATTATATAACGTAAAAATTATGTACGAAGAAATAATATATTATATTAACACATAATTTAACATTATGATTTTTGTCTAAAATTCATGTAAAATTATATAATTTAATAAACCAATTCATTAATCAGAGGATAGAATATTAGTTTCAATATTTTATATAATTTTAAATTTTTAAAGTTAGAAAAAAATAAAATTTATTCACCTTAAGATTGAAGCAATTTTTTACCATTTTTTTCAAATTGAAATAAGAAAAGAAATATTTGCAGTAAAATGGAGTGGAAGAGAGAAAATTGAATGAGAAGCCTCGGCAGCTGCACTGAAATGATGCTTTGAAGGAAAAGCGAAATGAAGGCATTGAGTTTTCTACGTTTCCAGTCCGCCGACCAGATTATTGCACGCTGCCTGGGGCCAATCTTTTTGCTGGATCCCACTCCATGCCAAAAAATTTTACTCTCATATAATCAAATTCATTTTAAAAGTACTGCTACATATTTTAATATATTTTATGTATAAGAAATAATGAAGATTATATAAAATAAAATTATTTTCAAACAATTTATAAATATATATATATATCGATTCAAAATTTGTTAAAACATAATCCTGTCTTAAACATGAGCGTTGCACTTTTTTTTTCACAGTGCAGTGAATTTTATATTAAAGCTGATTATGATTGCTGATGCCGGGGAGTGTGATTGGGGAATGTAAATGATAAATGTAATTATATTGCTAATTCTTGACTAATTGAACTAATTTTTTTTTTTGCTTTTTCAATACTCAATAATATACTTAATATTGTAAGTTCAAACTTAGAAATATTAAAATCTTATGAATTCCAGGATGAATATTAGCCTTTTTAGATTGACTTAGAGAAGAGACTATTAATCAATTTAAGAATTTGTTATTGTGGTAAAAAAATCTCATCTATAATTTTTTATGTGATATTAAGAGTGAATTTGAAATGTAAAAATAAATAAATAAATAAAATAGTCAACAGATATTAACTGCCATTTAATTAAAAGAGCTTCAATCATACATAATTATAACTGATCTGGCTTGAAAAATGTTAATTTTCACTAAAAAAAAGAAAAGGCCAAAGTGCAAATCAAATTAAAAGGCCTCCCATATGGACATAGAAGGAATTGATGTATCCTTCGAAAGGAAATTTACATGGAATCAAAATCAATGATATATGATAGCTTATTAGTATGACATAAATCGATAATGATTAAAGTTATTGGCCTATTGATAGCATGCTATTACATCACTTTTGATGCTATAAGTTGATGGCAAAAGACTGTTAATTTGCATTAATTATCATGATGGACGAATGACTTATAGTTCTATTAACATATTTTATAGGCCATGTATCAATTAATCTAGACATATAGATACACACACACACACACTCTCTCTCTCTCTCTCTCTCTCTCTCTCTATATATATATATATATATATGTAGGCCTTTCTTGTAGAGAGGAAGAACATAGACTATCTATATTTAATATTTCATCTTAATATTTTCTTAGGAGAATTCTTTTATTGCAAATTGCTTGAATTAGTCACAATTATTATTTGAAGGATAAATCAGACACTATAATCACATCAAAACATTTGTAGTCCCTGCTATTCTCTTCCCTCTTATTGCTCATAAATTTATGTATTCCTGCGTCAAAACTATAATAAAATATTCTCTTCTTCGAGATTTTCCTTCATTTTATTAATCACAAATATATATTTATAAGATAAAATCAACAATTTAGTCATCTGATTTGTCATTTATTTATAATTTCATCCATAATTTTATTAAATTCTTATTAATAGTTCTTTAATTTCGCATTATTCAAACAAAATATTCCCTTTATTTATCCAATTTCTCTGTGATCCAAACAAAAGGAACTTACATGGCATATTAAATGTCCAATTGATTTGTTAAATAATATGTTAGAAAGAAGGCTGCAACTAAGAAGAAAATAAAATTGTTTCCTAATTTTTTCAAATAAAATAATATGTTAAATCCCCTACTTTAAACCTCTATTTTTCTAAAAAATAATAATTAAAGAATAATATCATTCTCTTATTTGATTGTAACTTCTTTTCTAGTTTATGATTTATAATAACTAAAATTATTCTCACAAAAGATGTTTTCCGTCAAAATAATTAAAATATAAACCATCCATTTTCTCACTTATAAATTTCTTTATAGCAGCTATGGTTGGGAGTATCATTTTAAATTTTAGAAAAGAAGTGTAACAGTGCTTAGTAGCCACTGAATTTTCTTTTCCAAAAATTAAATTAAATTTGTTTAATTACTTTTTAAAATTTTATTCAATTATTAGTTATATTTTTATATTTAAAAAAATTAGAATTGTATCTCAATGCTTATATTTTATTTTTACATTAATTTTCATTAATAATCAGAACATATGAAAAGTATTTTGTCAATGTAATTTAAAGAATGTTGGTATCAAATTCTCATATCATTTTTATTTATATTTTAAGTGACAAAGAATTTAGAAAAACATGTTAATTTATGATGTTGCAACTTACTAATCTATAAATAATTTTTATACATGGGAAAATCATTTACAATTAGAAAATATATTAATAAATAATGCAAATTAACTTAGCAAAAATACTCATAGTTTTGAATTAACCTTGGCTTCTCTGTGTTCGCGAGATTTTTTAAGTAGAATAGAAGTGGAGATCCCAGATTTATTTGGTTAAATTACTCCATTACTTTTTGTAATTTTGTTCAAGATTTTTATAATTTAAAATTTTTTAATCAAATATTTATATTTACTTTTTATTTTTAATTGCATACTTCATTATTATTATTTTGTTATATTTTATCAATAATTGAGTTATAATGATTTATTGATTATTTATGAAATGAGAAACCAATAACTTATCATTTCTCTTTAAAAATAAAATAATTTTATAAAATAATATAATTTTTTAAAATTATTTATTATTTAAATATAAATAAAAATTATATAAAAATTTTAAATCAATAATCATTAAATCACATCTAAAGCGTAGTGTACATATGTGTTAAATATTAATAAAATATAATAAAAAAATATCTAATTAAAAATAAGAATAAATATAAAAATTAAGTTAAAAATTTTAAACTATAAATACTTAATTAAAATTAAGTAAAATTATATAAAAAAATAAAGTAATTTATTTTTTTATTTTTATTATATATAATATTTTTAATTTCCATTTTTTATTAAGTAATTTCCTTGACATTCGTAGCATAAATTAAAGTTTAGAAAAAATATGCAAGGTCAATTTCAACAGTCAAAGAGGTTTCTGTTTTTATCGTCTCAGATAAAAAAAATAGAGCGTCCTGTCCAAATTCCAAAGCTCCTTTTTTTTGCACCCTCCGGTCTCACCCTTGTGAAGAACCCCACATGCTCCTCTCTCTCTCTCTCTCCCTCAGTTTCTCTCACTAAAAGGCCTAAAAAATTTGCTAGTTTAAGTACTCCAACAAGCTTTGGTAATGGTGTAAAGCCTTAACTCCTGCCATAGTTGTAGTACTGGTAAAAACTCTTTGTCTCACTCACTACCCTTCTCTCTTGCTCTGGAAACTCACACTGCTGCTAAGAGAAGCTTATCAACAATGGTAAAAAGAAGCTAACTTTGTGAACAACAATGGTGGAAGACCACAACTATGGATGGCCACCAATTGGGGCTCCTTTAAATGTGCAAAGAGATGAGCATTGGAGCAACTTTGATAGCTCAGTTAATGCAGTTTCATTTGGTTTCGTAGCAACTGCCATTTTAATCTCCATGTTCTTGGCCATGGCTATTTTTGAGAGATTCCTCCGACCCAATTCGCCAGCGCTTTCGCCGTCTGGTCGCCGGAGCCGTGGGGACATTGAGTCCCAGATGGGGTATAATGGGAAGCTTGGCCACCCATCACCAAAAGTAAGCGAACCGTTTTTCTAACTTGGCTTGTGTTTGCAATTTCAATCCAATGTACAAGCATTCCACTTTTTTCTTTGTGGTTTGGTTTTTGGTTCCCAGTGTTAGTGTTAAAGAAAAGTGGCTTCTTTTTTGAGCATTTGGAGAAATTCTTATTTTTTTTTTCTTTTTCCTTTCAAATTTGCCGTTAACCAAACCGGAAAATAGAGAATGCCCTTTCTTCCTTATTGACGCTTCCATGGTTGTTTTCCCTTCTATTACTTTTGGTAGTTATTTTGATTTCTGGAAAAATAGTAATTATTTCTCTGACAAAAACAGTTTTTTTCTTTCTTTTTGCCTAGTTCTTGTTGTTTATAGGTTGCTTTCCCGTTGTTCACATAACTAGCTGTTAAGTAACATGATATCACTCCATAAAGTACTTCTGCTTACAATGTTATTAGAACGTTGGATCTTGGGTATTTATGGTCCTATGGTATGGACAATTACTCAGCTGTCTTCTGTTCATTTTATTCTAGAATTCTCTTGGATTTCGAAAGTCAGAAAATTTTCATTCCTTTGCTTCATCATCTTCACCATCGTCATCATCTTGATCTCCTTCTGGGATCTTCTGTAAATTTCCTGTTCCATTATCTGTAAGGATCTCCTCAAACACAAAAGGATCTTTCATTAGAGATTTTCGCAGTGGCCTAACACTGAAAGGATATTTCTTCTCCCGTCTTGAATTGGCCAAACTTTTCAAATGCTTATACTTTTCTTCAGTTTGTTCAAAAAGAGATGTACTAGCTTACTGTGTGCTAGGGCCTCCTTCAGACCAACCAACCCCAATTCCACCCCCCCAAAAAGAAAATGTTACATCTACATTCAACATCCGACAAACCCAGAATTTTTTTTTTCTTGTTTTGGTTCACATGGAAATTGAAACTAAGGCCTCAACTATAACCCCACCATTTTTTTTTTCTATTATATTCTCATTATTTTGTGAGCTGGGCTGTCTCCTCACTTTTGTAGGTAGATAGTCCTCCCTGTAAGTTTTCTACTGGATGATTGGTCTCAAGCAGCCATGAGTCTTGAAACTTTATGTACAATTTTGTGTTTTGAGACCCACCATTGTCCTTGATATCCATCCACACCGCCACTTTTAATCTCTGATGATAATATGCATGGCTGGTTTCTGTGTCCAGAGACAGATGGTCAACCTTTTCCAGTAAGCCTTCTCTTATTGGACTAGTGCTACTCGTACACACTATCTCTTGTACCAGCAGACATAGCACAATTTCAGTTAAACTGACCGTGCTTATTTAAAACATGTGGATTCAATCTGATTGAGATTGACCATGTGTGTAAGTACAAAGGAAGTGAGAGAATTGTGTTGGTGGCATTTTTTTTCTCTGTTATTGTATTCTTGTCTAGCATTGTGTATCCTACTAGCTGTTAATAGAGAAACTAAGCCATGATATTTGATATGCTTTCGATCTGACATCGACATTTCTTCTATGCAGTATTGTTGAACGTTGAATATTAATGCCATTGTTAATTTGTGTTAATTTTATAATTTAGTAGCCTATGATGTGCTTGTACAGTGCAAGGATTGTGTTGTCTACCTATGCCACTCCTTTGGAGGAACACACCAGGCCCACATACTTATATAGCCTCAATGTTATATTAGGAGGGTACAACTTGATTAGGACATGGCCAATGGAGTTGGTTCCCTAACTTTAGCAAAAGAATTAATGATTCTCTAGAATCAACCAATGAGAATTTTTAATGCAAAAGCCTCCTAATCAAATAAAAACAACATTTGATTACTTCTTTCTTTGGCATCTAGGTTACATTAAGGATCTTATCATGATGTTAATGGAAAACAGAATCTGTGATGGGAAAAAAATTCTTCATGCACTTAGGCTTCTTGCGGGAGTTCTTCTATTGTTTATGGTACCACTCAGGAACCAAAATTATCATATATGTTGCAACTAATCATGCCCAGTGGGAATATGGAAAGGAATTAGACAGATAGCTAGAAATGTATGAAGTGATTCTTGAATCACTAATCTTTATTACTAAGGTGAGATGAGATTCTTCTCAGATGAGAATTTTTTACCTTATCAGTATCTTCATTAGGTAGGGGCCTCCAGTTTAAGTACTTAATATATTGTTTTACTAGAAAGTCTCAACTTGTTCTTGCTTATGAAAAGATTGTCTATTTTAATCAAAACGCTACTATTAAGCATTATATCTATATTTTCATGTGTCTTATTTGTATTCTTATTTCTAGGTGCACTCATTTAATGTCCTGTATATATTATGATAGTGTAAAAGTCAAATATATGATATGGATGTTGGTTGAAAGAAAAATATAAGAAATAGAAAATGCAGCAGGAAAAATTGCTATTAACTTTATTGGGTTCATTGAATTTGCTGTTAACTTTATTTCATTTGACATTCAAGTATGTAGCACTGGGAAAAGATTGTGTAACATGTGAATCTTATATTTGCAAACTTTGATTACGGACCTAAACTTTAATTAGATTAGGTGTATATCACTAACTTAAGGTCTTCGTCTGTAAGATTAGCATCAGATGCAAACAGATCAAGAGCATAATTCTGCTCAGCCATTGTTTCACTCAATAGTTAATTATTTAGCAAAGCTAATTGATTCTTTGGCAGCACTGTTCTCTGTGTTTGAGTATGTTTCTTATTATTTTTTGAAAGGTATCATGAAATTTGATTTCCTCACATGCTTTCCTGTGTATGAAATTTTATGTTGAGAAATAGTATCTTTTCTTTCCCGTCATAATGTTCTATTGAAGTACTCTGACTAAATCCTTGGTTGAAGGGCTAGGACGAGAAAAGTTAGCATTAGTAAATTATTTATCGTCAAATGCCTTTCTGATGCCATATCACTGTGTTCTGTAATACAACTACCAATATCAATGCAGATATATACTTGATATGGCCAGGTTGAGTACTATGCACTTGAGATGTCACAGCCTTGAACGATGTCTTATGATTTTAGCCACAGCATATTTATGTCTTGTCAATTTTTAATTGTGGTTCAGTTCCATGCTAGCCAATCAACTCTTGGTGTCAAATTGGTCAACTTTAATCTCATTTAGGCTGAATCCTGATTATCACTACTGAACCAGAACTGTTTAGTGTAATTTGATTCATTTTTTTTAAAAGATAGATTCCCATATGATGGAGTTTAATTAGTTGCATCTGTGTCATTTATTTCCTTTATATTGTGAATTATCAAGCCAATAGTCTTCTCATTTTACTCAATGTAATTTAGATAAATTTTATCTGCCTCTGCAATTTCTGCAGATGACTGTATATTCAAGTGAAGTTTCAGTTCTGATGCCTGGAGATGAGATTCCTACATTTATCGCCCATCCAGCCCCAGCCCCGTGTTGCCCGGAACGGATTTCATGGCCTTCCCATCAGAATAACACAGTACCTTGTTCCTCCACTTCCAATACTCAATCTAATATCACCCAAGCATGAGAAAACTGAATATGACAAAAAAGTAGTACATATTGCATGAAGGAGTTGGTGAAACAGAAATTTTTACCCAGTGGAGTGCTCTACATAACAATGTAAATAGCATTTTAGTATTGGGGCAAATTGGGTTTGGCGATGAGTTTAATCTTGGAATTATATGAAGATCAATCTTCTGTCCAAAATGAAAATTGGGTTTCAAGAGAGATGGAGTGTCATGCCCCATCAAATGGGTTAATCTTCTCTGTATACATTTCCAGACTGCTTACTTTTCAATGAAAAGTGAAGAGATGATTTCTCTCTTGTTGGTCCTTGGTTGTGTTTGTCTTCACCCTACTTTTAGTTGGCATATTTTGCTTTTAGATACTTGCAAAATTTTTACATAATTGCAACTTATTTTCAAAAAAAATTTACAACTTGAGTACAAATGATTCACAGAAATCACGAGTCCTTTTTACTCAAAAAATTGGGAAAATTTTGGGTAGATATCAAAATATTATCTTTAATTAACTCACTCCAACTTTCTGTACACCTCTGTTTCACAACTTTGCTATTTTGGAGTGGTTGAAGAAGAGCTCATCAACGTTGTAGGTGCCCCTTGTGCTTCAACTCGATTCTGCATTCTCCATGTGGGCTGTATTTGTTTGTTATCACTTCCACACTTCTTATATGTCGGGATGCGAGTAGGCTCTCGACGCATAAATACAATTTTATCTCGATGAATCTGAGAAAATCCCAAAATAAAATTAATTTAAGGATTCATGTTATGTGAATATAATCATACGTAAGTTCTCTTTTTTCCTTATTTATCTCCATCTCTTATTATATGTTGTTTAAGATAAAATCAGTGGTAAAAAGTTATTAAATAATTTCAATTATAAAAAAAAATTAAATTTTGAGCTACTTCTCAATACAAATTAAATAATGTACGGAATATGGAGTGGTTAAGCATTTAGTAACAAAGGCAAGATTATAGAAAACAATTAACGTAGTATTTGTTTTTGTAAAGAAACAGATACAAAGAAAAAATTTTAAAATAATAAATAAGAGGAAAAAATGCAAATTGACATCTTTTAAATATGGAATAATTGTATTTAACATTCACAAATTATTAATTTTTATAATTAATTTCCTTTAACTTTGGATTGCACCAATATAAGGCTTTTTCCCATGGCTCTAGAAAAAACTAAGTGCCATATTATATAAGCATGAAGAGAAAAATATAAGGATAGTGTTACTCTACTCGCACCAAACAAGCAAATCATACTAAAATATCCCTAAAATGAAGAAAAATAAAAAAAAATAATATACAAGTCAGATCGTTACAAAATTTGAGACACAAGGCCTCCATATTATACTTTATTTTTCAATCAATTTTCGTATTAAACTGAACATATTTTCTTTCTCAAATCGCTAATAAGATGGATGTTGAATGTTAAATGGAATTACTCCGAAGTCAAAGGGAACTAGTTGCAAAAATTAATAGTTTATAGGTGTTAAATACAATTATCCCAAAGATGATGGGAATAATTTGTATTTTCCCTCAATAAAAATATGGAAGTAGTATGAGAATAAGTTTATGGTTGTGCATATTGCAAACTCCCTAGGTGTCACAAATTGGAATTTGTGACCAAATTTGGCAAACAAATGTGCTTGGACTCGGACAAAACTTGGCAAAAAAATCAAGTATAAAGAAAAGATTATGTGGTGCGAATTTGTGAGAAAATTAAAACATAATTTTTTTCCTCTTTTTCCCCATTTTAAGAGTGTTTATGTAATTTGACTAAAGTAACTCGTCCAGTACAAGTACATGAGCACATGGTTGTAATCTTGGATTTTTATCTTTACATCGATATATTATGATGCATTAGAAACCTTTTGAGTTAGGAGAAAAACCTTTATGTCGACTAAAAAAATATATATTTATTTATACCATTAGGGCACTAGCTTTGAAAGTTTTTAAGGTGGAGTATTAGATGAATCGAGTGGGCATCAAAGTACTAGTCTAAGGGTATGAGTGTGTGGCTTAATGCCTCCCCTACTTACTCAGGAATCTTGTAATAGGGCTTTTATGTGAATAACAAAAGTAGCCCCTCTTTAATTAAAATATTGTCCCATGAATTTATTCGCTTTTGGCATTTATCCACATATATTCAAATTGCATGAATGCATCTCATTCGCCAATGAGTGAATTAATTGCCTATATGCAAGAATTTGGTTGCTTATATGTTATGTGTTTGCTGCTTATGGCTACCTTAATATGATATAAATTATGGGTGCTACCTGTTATGTTTTAAACTAAGATGGTACATGACTGGTTAGCTGGCTTCATCTCAGGTATTAAGTGAATAAACATCGAGTGAAAAGATTAAGTGCCACATATTCAGATAATTAAACTACTAGACTGTGACAATTTGGTATTAAAGTATGGTTCAAACTATTCTTTTTTATTTTTTGTTGCACTTTTTCAATAAGACATTTGTCACAACCCACTCAGAGGGTCCGTGA
>JANHAO010017851.1:0-13847 GCA_026873985.1 Saraca asoca
TACAATAGATCATGAAGCCACAATCATATTGAAATCTAAACATCATGAAGCCATTCCATTCAGATTTCACAATTAAAACAGAGAGAAAATAGGAAATAAATGGCCAATAATTAAATATAGAATGAAAGAATAAAACCTCTTCATTAATCTTCAAATGTTGCAGCCCCTTGGATTGGTTACAAGACTAGCCTTCCATAGAGACAGAAAAACATAAAGAAAAATATAGAAAAGATGGAGAGCAAAAGCTTGCTCTCTGCCCCGAAACTTTACCCTAAAAACACACTTAAAACTTTCTAAAAATTTGAAGTAAAAGACTTAGCTAAATGGCTTTTGCCCAGGTGGAGAGGAGAAGCTAGTGCATGTAGGTGAGTAGGTATTGATGGTGTAGCTGGTTGCTATTTTGCCACTCTTTTGCATGCTGCCCCATTTTTTAGACTGCTTTCTCCACTTTTTCTGCTCTCTTTTGTGTCTTCAGCTAGTTGGGTTTTTGCTGGATCAAAGGATGTTGCAATGGGCTCAAAAATCATGCCAATTGGAGCCTTGAAAGTCCAATTCTACAGAGCCCATTTTCATATCTTCTCTACCTCTGGGTTGCAGTATATTTTTTATGCCCAATTTGATCATTTTAGCACGGGAATCTTCATATGAATTGTGGATTTATGTGTGAGCTTCCATTTGGGCTGTTTCACCTCATTTGGACCTCTATAGCTCAAGTTATGGTCTGGTGAATGCATGAAGATTGGCTACCCAAGATAGTGCTGAGATAGTTTTCTGATATCGACTTCAACTCAAATTTTGGATAATTAATTATGTGATTCAGCTTTTGCAGTCTTCATGAAAGTTGTAGATCTCTCTCTTAGATTTCCTACAAGATAAGAATCACATCAATTGGATAAATGTAGCTCAAGATATGGCCAGGTTACAGAAACTGACTAAAATGGCCAATTATATAGAATTTTGCAATATGATACCAATTGACACAAAATCACAAATACACACTAACACAGTTGGAAACATGTCATTTTAGACCTTAAAATGCTAAGTATGAGAACAAATAAATGAGTAAAATATTATGTTATTAGAAGGACATGAAGAAGCTTAAGAGTATCTTGGCTAAAGATCAAATGGTGGATAACTTGTTCACTAGACATACCAATTTTCCAGCCCACAAGAGTTTAGCTACAAAGGGCTAGCCATCTTTGTAGGCCATGATAGTTTTAGGCTTATTTTGATCTTATATTGTTGAACTTTCATATGTACATTCTCCTTGTTAAGTGAGACTTGTAATGAACTTTATATAATATTCCTGCTTAATTCTTCTCAGTTTTTATAGTTGAATGACTAGTAGGCTACATATAATACCTCAGCTGGCAAACCATGATTTAACAAACATTAGTCAAGTGGAATATTTAGTAGGCTGCAAATGATAACTCATAGATTAATATAAATGGACCTAAGTTAACAAATCATGACTTAAAGGATATAAGCCTAGTTGAATGCCTAGCAGGTCTCACAGATGCGCCTCAACTAGTACGAGTTGAGTGCCTAGGTAGGTCGAATGAAAGCTGCACCTCAACTAGCATAAGTTGAGTGCCCAAGTAGGTCATATGAAAGCTACACCTCAGTTAGCTTGAGTTGAGTGCCCATGTAGTCGTATGAAAGCTGCGTTTCAGCTAGTATGAATTGAGTACCTAAGTAAGTTGCATGAAAGTTACGCCTCAACTAGGATGAGTTTGAGTGCTCAGGTAGGTTACATGAAAACTGTGTCTTAGCTAGCATGCCATGACAATGTATATTTGTCAAGCAAGACAATGAATATTCATCAGGTTGACCATGACAATGTAAATTCATCAAGCAAGACAATGTATATTTGTCAGGTTGAGTACTTGATAGGTTGTGCCTTAGTTTGCAAATTATGACTTTGGATTAGAACCGAGATGAATGCCTGGTAAGCCGTAAATGATGATTCTTAGGTTGAGTTGAATAGACTTCAGCTAGCAAACCATGGCTCTTTTATTCTTGAAAATAGCTCGCTTCCTATATAATACTTTGTTGAAAATTTATTCAAAAATTAATAAGCATAGAGATAAAAACAAAGATTTAAAAAGAAACTTGGGTGCTTTTATTAATTCCTGAATGATTTTATAGGATTAGAAGGGTGAACTAAATTTCATTAATAATATGGGCACAAATGTTTTGCATTTTAGGCTCATGGGAATTTAGCTCCATCCATATTTGCCAAGTGATAATCTCTATTGCCTAAATCTTTCTTGATTATGTATAGGCCCTCCCAGTTCAGATCTAGCATTCCATCACTAGCCTTGCATGCTCCAGGAAGGATGAGGCATAGTATGAGATCATTGATTTTGTAGTTTTGAACTCAAACCCTTCTGTTGTAGTACCTTGTTACTTTTTGCTGATAAGTTGCAATTCTTTGGCAAGCTATTTCTCTAGTCTCTTCTACGAGGTCAAGATTTGTAGCAAGTAGCTGATTGTTATCCTCAAGATTGAAAGTAGTTCTTCGTTGCGTTGCTACCTCAAGTTCTACTAGGATCATGGCTTTAGACCTATAAACCATTATGAAGGGGGTTTCTCCTGTGGTGCTATGAGTTGTAGTTTTATAAGCCCAAAGTACTTTCTACAGCTTGTCTACCCATGCTCCCTTTTCAGCTTCCAGCCTTGTCCTCAAGATCTATTTGATGATCTTGTTAACAATCTTAACTTACCCGTTTGCCTGAAGATGGTTTATAGCTGAGAAGCTCTTCTCAATTTTGAGGTTATTGTAGAACTTGATGAACTATTCGCTCTTAAACTAGGTCCCATTGTCAATCATGATTTGCTGAGGGACTTCGAACATGCAAATAATGTTAGTCCATAGAAATTTTTCAATTTTCGCAGAAGAGATTGCTGCTAGTTCCTTCACCTATACCCACTTGGCAAAATAATCAATAGCTACCAATGCATGCTTGCATTGCCCGTAACTAGTCAGGAGCGATCCAATTAGGTCCATGCATATATCACAAAGGGCCATGGATGGACCATTTGTTATAGGTAAGGCAGTGGAGCTCATGGGACCTTGGTGAACTTTTTGCATTTATCACACTTTCTCATGAAGTCATTGTCATTTTGTTTCATTATAGGCCAATAAAATCCCAATCAGAGTGCTTTCTAAGCTAGGGATAGCCCCGACATGATTTCCACAATGGCCGACATGAATTTCCTTTAGGACAATATCATAATCATGGCCATCTATGTATCTCAGGAGTGGAGTTAAGAATCCTCTATTATACAACATGTTATCATAAAAGTAATATCTGGCTACCAAAGCTCATAGGCAATGTGCTTCTAACTTGTCTTGTGGCAACTAGCCATCTCCCAAGTAATTCAAAATCAGACCCATCCATGAATTTTGTATTACAACCGTTGCCATCACAACATTTTTTTGCTTGGTGCTTGGTGATAGGAGCAACTCTATTGGGATTGCACCTAAGAAGTCTGCATCTTTGGTCATGGCCAAGTGAGCTAGTGCATCTACATATAAGTTCTGAGCTTGCAGAATCTGATTGATTTCATATCATTAGAAGGAGTCAAGCAGTTCTTGAACCTTTTAAAGATAGATGCCCATTTTTTATCCTCTTATCTAATATTCACCCCGTATGTGATAAACTATAACTTAAGAGTCGCTAAATATTTTCAAGTTTTTACTTTGCACTTCTCTTACTAGACGAAGCCCTACCAACAATGCTTTATATTTTGCTTCATTATTTGTGGCCTAAAAATTAAATCTCAGGACGTAGAGAATTTTGTGCTTCTCTAGGTTGATAAGAAACATTCCTGCCCCAGCCTTCTGTTTGCTCGAAGACTTATCAACATACAATTCCTAGTATGGAGCCTCTAGGGTCTTTATTCCCTCTTTTGCAGGGCCTGTGAATTCTGCAATAAAGTCTGCCAATGCTTGCCCTTTTATTATTGGTATTGGTTTACATTCAATGTCGAATTAGGCTAGTTTGATTGCTCACTTGAGTAGACAACATGAGGCATCCTTCTTTTGCAAAATCTGCTTTAGTGGGAATTGTAATAAGGTCTCAGCTTCCTTGATGTGATCACGAGATAGTAAACAAGCTTCTACATTGGTGAGTACCTTATCTCAACATCTAGTAATCTTTTACTTACATAGTAAATCAAAAATTATGCTCTACCTTCTTCTCGTATAAGGGTTGCACTAAGGACGTGCTAAGATACCCCTAAGTAAATAATGAGTTTCTCACCATCCCTTGGTTTGGACAAGAGTGGAGCTTTGCCCATGTATTTCTTTAGTTACTGAAAAGTGACCTCGCATTGCTCAATCCATTCAAAGCATTTTGCCTTTTTTAGGGCATAAAAGAAAGGGACGCACTTATTTGTTACTTTCAAGATGAATCTGCTGAGTGTTGTGACCTGGCCATTAAGACTTTGTACATCCTTGATTCTGGTTAGGGGCCTCATGTTAACAAGTACTTTGATTTTTTTCAAGATTTGCCTCAATTCTCCTATTATTGACCATGAAACTAAGGAATTTTCCTGAAGTTACCCCAAATGCACACTTGTGTGGATTCAACTTCATCCAATATTTTCTCAAAATTTTGAACATTTCCTTGAGATCATTCACATGGTTGGCGACTTGCTCAGACTTCACCAACGTATCATCTACATATACCTCCATTATTTTTTCAATTCTATTTTTTGAACATCATGTTCACTAACCACTTGTAGGTTGCCCTTACATTTTTTAGTTCAAAGGACATCACCTTATAACAATACAGCTTATGGTCAGTAATGAATGAGGTATGTTTTTCATCTTATGGGTGCATGGGGATCTAATTATATCCTGAGTAGGCATTCATGAAGTTGAGAAGCTGATGACTAGCAGTTGCATCTACAAGTTGATCAATCCTTGGTAGGGGAAAACTGTCCTTTGGACATGCTTTATTTAGGTCTGTAAAATTAATACAAGTTCTCTACTTCCCGTTTTTCTTTTTCACGAGCATAAGGTTAGCCACCTAGGTTGGGTAGTGAGCTTCTCGGATAAACTTATTAGCTAGAAGCCTATCCACCTCTTTTTTAAGAGTGATATAATGCTCAACAATCATGGGTCTTCTTTTCTAGTGCACTGGCTTGTGATAAGGGTCGATGTTAAGTTTATGTGATACAACTTTAGGGTCAATCCTTATCATGTCTTTGTGGTTTTAGGCAAACATGTCCAGGTTCACCTTAAGGAATTTAGCTAGTTAGGTGTTTACATCCTGAGACAAGTTCTTTCCCAGCTTGAGACATCTCTCAGCATCTGCCTCGCTGACTTGTACATCTTCAAGCTCTTCTACTAGACCAGTTGCTCTTTTAGCATCACCCTCACAGGGGTCGAGGTTATGGCTAATCCCTATTGTGCTTTTTGTTCATTGTTCTACACCAAAAATCACATTAACCTTTTTCCCTTTCACTCCTATCTTAACTGCATTCTCATAGCAATGTCTAGCCATGTGCTGCTCACCTCACATGCATCCTACTCTGTTGGGGGTTAGGAATTTGATGGTGAGTGTCCTGGTTGATGTGACCATATCCAGGTCATTCATTGCAGGTTGCCCCAGCACCACATTATATGTTGAGGGACAATCTATAATAAGAAAATCTGCTAGGACAATGGCTTAGTAGTCTAAATCTCAAAGAGTAAGAGGAAGCTTAATGTACCCCATTAGTAATATTGCATTTCTTATGAAACCATAAAGGGGCTTTAGGGAAGGCTTTATTTGGTCTGAATTCAAACCCATCTAGTCGAAACATTCCTTGTACATAACATTTATTGAGCTACCAGTATTAATTATTATCTTTCACACCTCAGCATTGCCAATTATGGCCCAGATAACCAATGCGTCATTATAGGGAGAACAAACTCCTCGTGCATCTTCATTTCTAAAAGTGATGCTACCTAAAGTTATCCTTACTTTCTTAACGAGTTTCTCAATTTCACCATGACCCGTAAACAGGACGTGGTTTGGCTCTCACATATAGCGTTCATGCGATCTGTTTAAGGTACCTGCAATGTGAGGTCTACCGTGAATGGTGAATATTATTCTTATTGTGGGTGCCTCTTCTTGCTCATGAGTCTGATGACGCCACGTTGTACTAGTTATTTGGACTGCTAAGGTCCCCATCCTGTAGGTTGCATCACATAATCTCTTAAGTGACCTCTCTTAATTAGATCTACAATTGCATCTTTAAGTGCCCGGTGGTCTTGAGTGTTGTGCCCAATCTCATTGTGATAAGTACAAAACATGTCCTTGTTCTTGCGTTTGTCGGGAATCCTTATGGGATTAGGCTTCCCGAAATCCTCCCTATCTTTCTCTATTACAAAAATCCTGTCCTAAGTATCCAATAGGAGGTTATAGTGATCATAGCGACCTTGACGCTAAGGTCACTCACTCCTGGCCTTTTTTATAGGTTGATTGTTAGAGCCACCCTTCTGACTCTCTTTACTGCTCCTACCATTGCTCCTCTTCTTATTCTGGTTAGAGCTATTTGCCTTGTCCTTCTGATTGGACTTCCTTAGGCCAAAAGTTTCTTCCCGCCTTATTTCTTTGGCAACTCATTCATAGAACTCACCAAGGTCCCTTACTGGAGACTTATATATGCTTTTATATAGTTTATCATCCTTGTGAAGTCCTATCGAGATCGCTGTCAAGATGCTTTCATCTTAGGGACTTTCTACATTGTTAACCTCATGCTTGAATTAGGTAATATAGCCTTTCAATGACTCATTCTTCTGTTGAAAGACTATTACAAGGTGATGAGATGGTGCAAGCTACCTTCTTAATGCTTTATACTGACTGATAAATTTTCTTTGGCATTCTTCCTTACTATGAATGCTACGAGTTGGGAGATTCCTGATCCATGTTCGGGGTATGTCTCCAAGAGTGGCTAGGAAGATGTGGCACTTAACTAGAGAGTTAGTTGTCTGAAGTGCCTGTGGCAAGGATGGCAGAAGTGCCTGCCAGAAAATGAATTGCTTCTCATTGTTATTCTACTTGACTTTTTGACTAGTCAACTGGAGCGTCTGAACTCTTCGTGGTTCTTCCTCTAGCTATTACAGTTAAATAGAAAATCTACCAAAAGATTAATTAGAATGCAATTTAAGCCCTCCTTCTAGTGCCAAAATGTCGACATGTGATTTCAGTCAACCCAAGTTCAATAACCCTAAACTACAAATAGATAATGTGAAATAGGTGAGAAAGGAAAGAGAGAGAGAGGAAGAACAAGGAGACATCAGAAGTTTTTAATGTGGTTCAGCCTAGTGCAATGGTTACTTCCACGGTTATTGTATTTTCTCTGTCTATTTTGGTAGAGTTTTTGTATCTGTTAGGTGTTTGATCTTTATATTTTTACAGAGCTATCATCTTTGTGGGTTTTCACTATTTTTTTAAAGTATCTATTTCCCTCCAAGAATCCTTTCTTGTACAATGATTTCAACCTCTATTTATAGTTATTGGAGTGTACAATCTTCAAAAAAAGAAAAATAATAAATTAATTACAAGTTGATTCCTGCAAGTTGTCATCCGCAAGTTGATTCATGTAAGTTGGTCCCTCATTGGGTTTAACAATAGTGAGTGTGTTTCGATCTACAGGTTAGACATAATGACCTGATGTTGTTACTAACCTTTGACCAGTAATATGAGCTCATATTTGGTGACCTGATGCCTTGCTTTAGCAATCTCAATCTTAGTTGAGCTAGGCCTTTATTAGCTGAGCTTATATGTTGGGCTTTTATTAACCTATTTGCATGGTTATGAAAATACCCATAACATGGATCATTACCTTCCTTCCTTATAAGATTATGTAACAAGCAATAAGTAATGATAATACGATTTTGTGTTGGCATAGGATGGAAAGATAGACTCCTAAGAATTGCCTGATGCAATTTCAACACACAAAACATCTTTCAATGACATTGCGTGCATATGAGAGGTTCATGTTGAAAAATTCTTTTGGAGTTCTAGGTCGGTAACCTTGCTTCCAATAATCTAAATGGTACCTTTGACCCCTAAATAGAGCAAGAGTCCCTTCACCATTTATATACCCAGCATTAACCAAATAGTAGTAACCTATATAATGTACATGGTATGTTTAGTTATACATGAATGTGCATATGAAAGAAATAAATTCAAATGTGTAAGACAAGACATACTCACCATGATGTACTTTAACCCCATTTGTTCTTTCAATTGTATTAGTTAGCACTCTAAAGTCTGTAGTTGAGCCCTCCTACCTAGGTAAGACATATGAATTGCATATCTTGGGAGCATACAGCTAAAATATTTGTAGTAATCTTTCCCTTTCGATTTCAGTATCTGGGTTATCTTTTATAGAAACTCTCACTTTTATGTGTGTCTTATCAAGAGTGCCTAAGTAATTCTATACACACACATCAAGTATAGATTTAT
Organism: Saraca asoca; assembly: GCA_026873985.1. Lineage (NCBI taxonomy): Eukaryota > Viridiplantae > Streptophyta > Magnoliopsida > Fabales > Fabaceae > Saraca > Saraca asoca. The sequence continues at coordinate 8,472 of JANHAO010017851.1, forward strand.
AGTATTGCATATATTTATAATAATATCATTTTTTTTTATTTTACCTTGAACCATTTCCATTTTTCATTTGTCAAATCTTTGCATGTTGGTTTTAGAGTTTCAAATAATTCACCTTATAAGCATATGACAACATTTAATACTGAGTTAAAATACCTACTAACAATCCCTCTTGATCTCCCAAAATTAAATTTAATGACCTTATTTTTGACATGATGAGCAAGAATATGCAAAAAAAAAAAAAAAGCTACTTGCTCATCTATTAATATATTTTTTTTGCAGGTTTTAACTCACCTAAAGTGTCAAGCATTGAGCAAAGTTTGTCAAAGGTTGACTTATTCATTTGAATTTGATTAATGCAAGTAATATCACTTGTATAAACTAAATTCCAAAGGTGAGCTCACTTGGCGAAAAAGTTCAAGGAATATGATTTGTTCGTAACATACCATCTATGCAACGTAGTAGTAACACAAATATTGACAATAAATGAGTTTATGACATGCATAATATGCAACCACCAAGGTAAAATAATATCAATCTTAGCTTTTTGCAATTGGTCCATTACTATGTAAAAAATATAATTAAAGAAATAGTCAATGTCCAAATAAAAATAATATAAAAGCACTTTATAGCAAGTACAAATCAAACATGTAACGAATTAACAAATTTAATTTCAATAGACCTAACATACTTTAGAAAATACATACCTCAAGTTATGAAACACTTGTAAGAAAAGCATACAAACCTACGTTAGGAAGCCAAGCCATAAAATTTGAAATTATTAAATTAGTGCTCATATATAAAAAAAGGCATAAATAAAATTATCATAAGAAATTAATTCTGATGGCAACTAAGAGGAGCAAAAGCTCCTCAAAGTGAATTCACATCTTAAGCTTGACATAGTAAAAGAAATTTAGTTCTAAAAATAATTTTCCACATAAGACCTTTGACTATGACAATTACTCTTGAACAATTACATAAACAGAAGTAGGAAAGTGCATAAAGATATGTGTAACTTGGTGCTTTGACAACCATGGAAAATATTGGGGAATCCTTGATAAGAAAACTTTTTTTTTTAACTTTTTGCTACTTTAAAAAGTACCAAAACTCAACTTTCTGGAACTTATGAGTATTTTTTAATATATGATTCAATGCAAAGTGTAGTATGATTTCTAAATCAACGTGTTTGATATTTGTCACTTCAAGATTGGCCATAAATATCTAAATTTCTACAACTGCATTTATGAATAACAAGTAAACATAACATGATAAATCTAAACTTCACACCATTTTTATGCCATGGACTCTATTTTATTCTCTTAATATTGCCCTATATAGAAAGCAAACTTTTGGCTTTGTACACGGACTTCATTTAAATTAGGCATATATTTATTGATTTTATGTATTAATCAATGGATAATTACTTATGCTAAATTTTTCAAAAAAACTAACCTCTAATTTGTCATTAATTATTATTTTAGGTATTGGCTGTAGAGCAGGATTGCACAGGCAATATATGAGGCCAGGAGGAGGGGGAGGACTGAGGGGAATAGTTTAAAGATGTTAGTTGTTATTTTAATTCTTCTGATTTGCACAATCTTGTTGTTTGGTTCTTCAACTAGCACAACAAGTGCTCAGTCTAACTATCGCACGAAGGTTAATGTTAGTTTTAAGCATGTTAACATTTATGGTTTGAAGAGCCATATGTGCTTATTTAAGGCTGGGGCAATTTTATTTTCTTTCTTAATTTATAGACATCAAAATTTCAAAAACATAACCATATCTAATCTTTCTAAATATTTTCTACTAGCATGAATACTTTTTGGTGTAAGCATTTTGAACTTATGATTTAGTCCCAGTGCTAATTTAATACCTAAATTGATATTAGGTAGAACGCTGACACTCAAATATACTTTTTAGACCACAATAAGAAGTGTATAATTGATACAACAAAATGAATGTTTACACCAATTTTCATGTTTGAAAAGTTTTGTCACTAATAGGCAAACAACTGTTAATGTAGAAGAAGAATTCCATGCCAAGCAAAAATGAAATATGAGTAAAAAAAATAAAATTCACAAATCTTATATAAAAAAATTATAGTGATGGTAAAAGTGATTCAAAGAAATGAAGACAAAAACTCATACCTTTGAAGCAATTTTTGGATGATGACAGTGCTTAGCATCGATCATAACGATAGAAAAGTGAGAGGGAAAGGTTGAATAGGTTTTTTAATCAAATGATAGTTTTGAAATTTAGAAAAACTAATAAGGACAATCTTGTCTTAAGCCTAATCCATGAATGATGGAATGACTCATTCCATTGCTTTTGTGATGGAATGGAGATTCCTTCATTTGATGGAATATCCATTCCTATTCCACAATGCATACCAAACAAACTTTTTACCCATTTCCATTTTTATTCCATTCCATCCAACTAAACGGAAGGTACTTTCTTATTTTGTCAAAAAAAAAAAAAAGATACTTTAGAGAAACTTTTTGGAAAATATTCACATGAAAATTGATCTATTCTTCAATTATTTTTGATAAATACAAAGTAGTCTTAGGGATCATTTGGTTCACATAGGAATTATATTTTCAAGAAATTAAACTTCTCAAGAAACAAATTTCCTTATAAACTTCACGAAAAATGTTGAAAGTTATTTAATTGATAATAAGAATCAAACATTCATGCATAAAGTTTTTCTTATCTAAAGGAAGGGTAGGTAAGCAACTTCTCACATTTTGTGAGAAGTAAAATTTTCTAAAAAATCTTACTTCCTCTATTTTGTCAATTAATAGTCAACCAAACAAGACAGTCATTTGCTATTTTAAGAAAGTTGAACTTTCCACATAATTTTCGATCGACTAAATTACCCCTTACATTTTGTTTGGAACCAAATTTCACATGTTGGAAAGCTTCAACTTTAAGATGGATTCTCCATAGAAAATAGGTGAGATTCTGATCTTTAAAAAATTCATATAAAGCAATATGATTGCAAATAACAAAAAAGAAAAGATCTTCATTCCAGATGTTTGTGACTTACATCAAAAGTGCAAAATGATGCATGAAATTATAAGCATAGAAGTGGGGAAGTTCCTAAAAAGCTATAAAGATTAGTAGAGTGTTGAATTATGTAGTAGAGAGCCATAGAACACAGAGTGTGTTTGAATAAGTTTTTTGGTTTAACTACAAAAGTGATAATCCTTTTTAGTTCACTATTTATAAGAATCACAGGTAGTTATCTTTAATAATTGCTCTTGAAAATTGATTCATATGAAAATGGAAATATGCTTAAAAAGGGAAGAATTAAAAAGAAAAAGATAACAAAAAATAAAATAAATAAGTAATGATGAGGTAACTGCTTTCTTCATGTCTTGTATATGTGTTCACTATACTTGCATTTGTTAACTACCTAATTCTTGGTTTTCATATCAACCTTGTTTTAGCTTCGAGTGTGCAATTGACTCACTTGGAAATTTTGCAATAGGTAGCTAACAAAAGCCTTCTAGTTTGGTTTGATTGCTTGACCTTGAGTTAAAATTTTGACGCATTCAGAAATTTTAAGTCAAAATTTGAGCATTGAACTAAACTATGCCTTCATGATCTTAACTCAAGTGCTTGATAGACTTACAATGTTGATGACTAACCGTCTGAGCCTTGAGTTGCTTCATAGCACGTGGAACCATTCCTTCAAAATTTTGCATGATCTTCAATGAGTGATGATGATAATTATAGCTTCGGGGAATCAAAACTATTCATTTGCACCTTTTTGAGGCATTAAAAATGAACCATTTTTTACCTTCCCTTTTAAGGAACTAGTTAAACCATTAGAGCTCACTTTGCTCTTGCTTTCTCATGTTGCTTCAGATTTCCTTTGCTTGCTTTTCCTCCTCCAATCTTCATTCCTCACAAGAACATAACCATTACTTAAAGCTCTTATTCTTAAGCATTTAGGGCCATTAAAGTTTCAGACTTTTGTTCAGAGATACTTTCCATTCTTCAATTTAAGGAATTCACCCCCTCTTTTGAGTTTGATGTTGGTAAGAATGAACTGTCAATTTTTTTATGTTCTCTTTCCAATGGGAAACCAGACATGGATTTCTTGTTCTTGCATAAACATTCATTATTATCTAGGTTCATCCTTGTTACTCCATGAGTTTTTAAGCATGTTATGGTCTTTAAGAATTTCCTAACTCCTTCCATACCTTATTTAAACTAGTTAGATCGAGTTTAGTTGGAGAAAGAACTTTTCTAGAAAAAATTAGATATCTTTGATACAATTCAACTATCTAGGTTTTCCTTGAAATGCATAACTGATAACAAAATATTTCACTTATTTATTTGGCCTCTCACTTAGCATTTAAGACTCAAAATTGACTTACCTCAACTGTGTTGGTGCATTTTTATGATTTTATGTCAATTGGATTCATTATGCAAAATACTATAGTTTTCATCCATCTTGAGCAGTTTCTGTATTTTGGTCATAACTTGAGCTACACTTGTCCAATTGATGTGATTCTTATCTTGTAGGCAATCTAAGACATGGCTCTACAAAGGCTGAATCATGCAATTGGCTATCTGAATTTGGAATTGAAGTCAAGACCAGAATGCTGCCAGAATACTATCTTGGGTAGCCTGACTTCCAAACATTCAGTAGATCATATCTGGAGCTAAACAAGTCCAATTGAGGTGAAGCTAAGCCCAAATGGAAGCTAAGACACAAGGTCACATTTCATATGAAGACTTCCAGAGCTGAAAACATCAAATTGGGTGTGAAAAATAGGCTGAAACACAGAGGCAGAATTGCTACAAAAATGGGCTCTGCAGAATTGGACGTTTAAAGTCTCTAATTGGCATGAATCTTGAGCCCACTTGACCATCCTTTGATCCAGCAAACACTCATCCAGCTAGAGACCCATAAGTCAGTAGAAAAGAAAGAGAAAGCAGCCTACAAAATGCACAGCATGCAAGAGCAGAAATGGCAGTAAGAAACCAGTCCGCATTAACTTCCTACCTGCTCCCACTTACCAACAAACTGTTTCTCTTTCTTAGGCAATATTTGTAAAAGGAGTTAAAGGTAGAACACAACATTGTAATAGAGAGTAGTGTAGAGTAGTTTAGGACATTTTCTTCTCTTTTTCTCTACATTTTCGTGCCTCTATGGAAGGTTAAGCTGTAACCAGTCCAAGGGGTTGCAACTTGGAAGATTAATGTGGAAATCTTGCTCCTTCATTTCACATTCAATTTGCTGGTCATTTATCATCCTTTTCTCTTTGTTTTTATTGTGATATCTAATTTGAATGGATCCATTTAATTTAGATATTAATATGATTATTAAGATTTTGATAATCACTTTAGAAGAGGATAGGACAACCA
>JANHAO010017852.1:0-13820 GCA_026873985.1 Saraca asoca
TTAAACATCAGCAAACAAACAATATCAATTTAACTTAATTCCTCCATTAACAAATCTAAAATTTTCATAAACAAAACAACAACACCACTCTAAACAAAATAACAAAAATATCTAATAACACAGATTGACTTATAAAAATCACTCTCAAACTTTAACAATTTAAGTCTAGAAATTATCAAGATAACTCTATTTCTATAGAGTTATCAGGTGGAGACATGGAATGATTTTTTATCACTTAATAATAACTTGGTGACTTACCTGACAATTTTATCATGTTGTAAGCTTGGATTAAACTGTACAAAGAGTTTGAGAGAGCTAGATGGATAGATATCCCCGTTAATAACTTTGAGCTCCAAAATTGATGTGAAAGGTGTGTCTTTGTTGGAGTCCAAAAGGCAAACATTCAAATAATCTGATGACTCTCAAATTCCACAAAATCCTTATATTTGTCTCCCAAATAAAAATCAAATTTGGGGAGAAAGTCTTTGTCATCATAGTTTCCATACATGAAAGTTGCCCACTATTTCCTCTTAGAGAGTTTAGTGTATAACAATTCTTGGTTCTTTCTAAGAAGCTTTTAACATGTAATAATGGTCTGGCAAAGAACTCAAAATTATATTTTGATGATATTGTTTAGCTCACACTAGTGTCTATAAAGCTAGCATCTAAATCCTAATAGATGGAAGTAGTGTCATCTATCATCTATGAAGCTTGATTTATCCACAAGTCCATAGTTTATACTGATAAATCTTAAGAAATGGAATAAGCATAAGTTTTGTTGACAATAATCATTGATTGCATTCAAATAATAGGATTAGACTAACGTACTTGACTGATTATTCTGTGCATGGACAAGAATTGTATGAGTCAAAAAGAGTTGAAGAACTAAAAGGTGGTAAGGTTCTGCCATATCTCTGCTTTCCATTCGAATTACAAAGTTTTTACATTCTTTATCTGATGACAATTGTTAAACTTATTAGTCATCTTTTTGAATAAGTAAACACTTCCATTATATATATATATTTTTTGTTAATTGACTTGCAAAAGTTGTGGAGAGTCATTTTTGCTCTAGGTTCTCTTTATCAAAGCACACATCAAGAATGTGAGGGAGCATTTAGGAATGCTCTCAAATTACTCAAACTTATAAGCTCTTGACAGAGCAATGCTACTAAGAGGAATCAAACTCAAAAGCTCTTAATAAAGCATCTAAGGCGTGAGAATCCAAGTTACCCCCTATTTCAATACTTCCAAAATATTTAAGATGAGTAATGTTACTTGCATAGAAAAAAAGCTAAGAAATATGGATCCCGCTCCTTTTGTCATTGTTAGAAAGTAATATTAGTAATTAGGTTATTATGTTATATTATGATTTTAAGTTATGTTATGTGTTTACTTGTAATGCATCCAAATTTAAGGATAGGAACTTTATATAAATATAACACTAAAATTAAGTTTTATATAGAGTTCAATTGTCTTATTTCTTTCCATAATATTATCAATGTTCTCTCCTCAATTCTCCTTAACCTTTCTCTACTTTTTCCCTTCTTCCAAACACTAATTATTTTTTTAACATGGTATTAGAGTAGTATCATCTATTATGAAGTCTGTTGGTAACACGGTTCCCAATAACTAAGAAGTTAAGTTGCCTTTCTCGTAAATGTTTTAGAATCATTCATTTTTCATTAAGTGGGTGGAAAAATAAAAAAAAATAAAAGGAAAAGTTGTTCTCTTCATGCTAGCTATGTGACATGCAAATCGATGGTCACGAAGGAATTACTGTGTTTTATTTGATGACCCCAAAAAGAGAAGGTTGGAGTTCGACGACAATATCAAAGGATCAGTGAAGTTTGATAAAGCTCTAATGGTATTAAAAGTAGGCACATTCTCTCTGTTTTTTATGCCTTTGAGTAACCTATGAGTGGTTGCTTGTAGCTTGTGGCATGGAAATGTTTGACCACCATTTGTGGGTGGACAACAATTAATTCCAACGTTGCTCCTTGCCAGAGCTTTAGCAAAATGAAGATAGATATTATTTTTCCTCTTTAGTTCATTTTTGGCAGACTTTGACACCTATTTTGTGCAATTTTGGTTGGTTTGCCTCTAGGTTGTGATGTTTTGATTGATTTAAGTAGTGGATTGTGTGGTGCTTTGGCTAATGGTAGCTACCATGGTCTAGGTATTTTTCTTCTTATATAGTTATGAAGTTGTTTAAAGCTATATGAGCTGGTTTTGGTTTTGTTATAGTTTATGTAAGGTTGATTTTGGGTTCTCTATGGTGGTTGCTAGTTGGAAGTGTTATAGACAATGGTTTTTAGGTGAATTATAATAGAGGTTAGTGGTGGATTTGATCAAAGTTTCAACAAAATGAAAATAATGTTGTTTTTAACACTGGTAATGTTGCTTGGGTTTGGATAAACTAATTAGTTCTTTATTCATATTAAGTATGTATAATCTAAGGCATTTGAAGCATAGCTTTATGGGTTTGGTATGGCTAGTGGTAATTCTATTCCATTTTATTATATTTTTATTTAATTTGGTGGTTTGAAGTTTGATTTTACTGGTTTGTGGATCGATGGAACTTTTATTCAGATGCTTGTTGCATTTTAGTTTATCTTGTTGATTGTTGGTGACGTTTGGCATATGCAAGAATTTAAACCAGATCAATGTTGCTCTTTTGGTGGCATAGGAGTAATTTTTGTCCCAATTTTCTTGATTTCTTTGTGTTGTTGCATTTATTCTTGTTAGCATTGCTATCGAGATTGTTAGCCTTATTATCATATTTTCTTCAATTTTGATGTTAAAAAATAATTTTATTTGATGTCATGATCTAACTATGTGCTTTGACTGTTTGTTCATTTTGCATATGCAAAGCAAATCAAGTAACATTCAAGATATCAAGAGTTCCAACATTAATCTTAGTGCTTTTTATTGATTTTTTTCTAGGATCTTTTGTAAGTGTGGTCTAATCAGTTTTTGATCTAAGTAAATTTTTAAAATAGATAAATTGAGGTAGAAATAAATAAAATGAAATGAGATGAAAACAAACATTTTTTAACTATGTTTTCAAATGGGTTTTCACAAGTGAATTTTTTTAAAAAAATTATTTTTTGATTTGTGAATCGATTCACAAATCGATTCATATTGAAAAACTTGTGAATTGTACTTGAATCGATTAGGCAATTGATTCATAAAGAAAAGTTTTTGAAAATGTTTCTATTAAAACATTTGAAAATAGTCTTAATCGATTAGGCAATCAATTCATGATCTTTTTACATAAGAGATTAAATCGATTTATGCACCGATTCAATGAAGAAGTTCTTGATGATCATCATAAATGAATTGATTCACTAATTGATTAATAAGTTAGTAACCACTACGAATCAATTCATGGATCAATTCAATGTTGAAAAGTTGGTTATATTTTGAAAGTTGGTTATAGCATCTATAAATAGCCTTTCTCACTCTCATTTCAGAATAGAACCTTATATCAACTTTTCTTACACCTTAAGTGTGAGAACAGAGAAAATTCATGAGCTTTAACTGATCTAATTCTATTTCTCAAAATTACACTTGATTATAATCTAAGGTCAAATTCTATAAAGATCACACAATGAGTTAGTTGAGATATTCATCTCAATTTTGGTATTGTATTTCTTACTTTGATTTTTATTTTAGATTTCTAGGCTAATGAGAATATTATCTTTCATTTGTAATTTCTAGGTTAATAGAAAATGGGGAAATAAAGGAAGAGATTGGTCTTCCCTTTGCATCTTCTTTGGTTATAAGGTTGATTATAGCTAGTTGAAGGTGTATTGAATTCTTTAAATATTTCTAGGTTATGAGGTTAATCATAATCTATAGGAGATAGAAGAATTGCTGCATCCATACGTTTAGCATGAGCCCATGTAAATCTTGTTGTAAACTGGTTTTCAGAGCCCAGTTTAAATCCTATGATTTGATATTAAAAGAGATTATCTGGTTGAGGATTGTTCAATGGATGTAGACTTAAACTGAAACTTCAGTTTAAGTTGAATCACTTTACAAATCTATGTCTTTTGTTTATCTTTCTGCATTATCTATTTTACTTTCTTTACTGCAATATGGTTCTTCTGCATTATTGCATTTTTTATTTAAGATAACTCTAATTAATTAAATAATATGTTAATTGAATTCCTAATCACATCAGTGATTCTAATATTTTCTTATCATCCAATAGAGTCTTTTTGAAAAATTTGTAAATCAAAAATCCAGTCTCTTAAGTAAAAAGAGTATTTTTACATTTGTAATAAGGACAAGATCTTTATCATTTTTTGGACCAACAATTGGTATCAGAATTTTACCTCTTAATACTCTTTATTTTTTAAAGAGAATGGATTCTAACTTTACTTTATTACTTGAATGTCCTCCCTTAAGCAAGCCTCTAGGTTTTAACGGGAATCATTATACCTATTGGAAACAAAAAATTAAGGACTTCATTGAAGCCACTAACATTGATATGTGGGATATTGTAGAAATTTAACATGATTCCTCACAAACCTTGATAAATGGTGTTATAAAAACCATACCGAAATCTTTATGGACAGAGGAGGAAGGGAAGAAACACCTCCTTACCTCTAAAGCTAAATGGATTATTTCTAACTCTCTTTCCCTTGATGAATATGAAATGATTTCAAACTATACTACTATAAAGTAGATTTGGGACACTTCAGTAATTGCACATGTAGGTACCACACAAGTTAAGGCATCGAAAGTGCATGTGTTAGTTTCTGAATATGAAATATTTAAGATGAAAGAAGGTGAATCCATCGAAGATCTAATTCAATGATTCACTACTTTAACGAACCATTTGATGTTGCTTTGAAGAACCTTTGATAATGCATATTTAATGCATAAAGTTTTGAGATCACTTATTGAAGAATGGCAACCAAAGGTGACTACCATTAAGGAATCCCTCAAGATGAGTATGCTAACCATTCAGGAGCTCTACAAAAATCTAGAAGGGCATGAACTAAAGTTGAAAAGGTACAAGAAAAATGGTGATGATAGAAAGAAGAGGACCTTAGCACTTAAGGCTTTAAAAGTAGTTAAATTTGATGAAGAAGAATCAAACAACAGTGAAAGCAAAGATAAAGAAAATAATGTACTCTTATTAAGCAAGAAACAATTGAGACTACTTCAGGAAAAGAGGAATAAAGGAAAAAGGAAAGTAGATAAACAAAGGAGAAGTTAAAATAAAAATGAATGTGAGTCAACCTGCTTTGAATGCAAACAGCCTGGACACTTCAAACCAGATTGTCTTGTATACTTGAAGAAACAACTAGAAAAGGAAAGAAAAAAGAGGAACACATCCCATAAGAAAGGCAACCTAGCTTTTTTGGATGATGAACAAGCTAATTCTTCAGAAGAAAAAGAAATAGAGGAAGACGCACTCTTCTGCCTCGTGGCCAAGATTGATGAAGATGATGAGGTATTTAGAAACCAATCTCTCTTTTACTTTAGAGATGAGCTTGATTCTATTCATAGTAACGATGATAAGGAAACTAATGATGAAGTCGATGATATGTGTGTTAAACTGTATGATGTATTAGTAAAGGCTAAGAAAGATTTAAAGCATGCAATCAAAGAAAAAGAGAGTTTGCTTAAGAAAATCAAGATCATTGAGAAAGAAAACCATGATTAGAACCTCTTAGCTAGAAAGGCATTAAATGAATGCAAAGTTGGTGATCAATGTGAGATTTATAAGTCTAAGATAGACACATTGACCAAGGCTTTACAAGGATTTGTAAACAATAAAATGAGACTAAATGACATGCTGTAAAATCAAACTAGTTTTCAAAATAGGACTGGTTTAGGATATAGGCAACAAATCAAGAAGAGATCCAATAAAAGATCTAAAACATTCAAATCTAATAGAAAGTACAGTCATATGACATGTTTTTATTGCAATCGAAAAAGGCATCACATCAAGCATTGTTCATATAGAAATGGAACATATCTGTTGAAACCAAATGAAAAACTTGTGTAGTTACCTAAAGCTTATCTCTCTATGTTCACTAACCAATATGGACCCAAAATCCATTAGGTACCACAAATGCAAGTATAGTTTTTATTTTGTAGGATTGTGGGAAATAAAAAAGCAACTGCTATGTAAGCAAGCAAATCATAATTTTTGAATAGAAGTTGCTCTCACCATAACACTAAGAAATGCTATCCCCCTATTTTCAATATATTTTTCATACCGTTATCTCTTATGTTTGATGATGCTAATTTGTTTTGTACATTGCAAACACTAACTTAGGCATCAGAGTTTTCTAAGTTTGTTTTATAGGTACATAATATGAGAATCGAGGTAAAAAGTGTATTAAAATTGATTGATGTTGAAAACCATATCATATGTTATCATTTGTGGAGCAAAATTAAGTTTAAAGACTCTTTGAATCGAATCCTGAATCGATTCGAATTTCTTCAGTTTTTTCTGTGCGTTTATGAATCGATTTATGAGTCAAAATTTTATACTATAAATTGATTGATGAATTGATTCAACAATATTTTCAAACCTTTGGTAACTATTCCAAAATTTCTGAAATTGATATTCATCTATCTGAATCAAATCCTAAATCAATTCAAGACCTAATACTTGCAAAAATAAAATGATTCATGCAATAAGTCTAAAATTTAGTAGAATCATTACTTTAAAAGGAGATTAGTATCAAAATGAAGTTAAAACTATCCTGTATTCCTTCATCTCTTACCCCTACTGTATGATTTGAATTTTAAACATTGTTATTATATTTTAAAGAGGCACTATTGCTTTTTGATATGCAAAAAAAGGGGAGAAATAATGGGATTTTAGGTAAGGAAAAAAGATAAGGAAAAATGATAAGATCTCAAAGTGGGAGAATAAAAACTTAAAGGAGAGTGAGAGTAAAAACCCTTATTTAAATTTTTTTTTATTGTATGCATATTTTGTTGCTTATCTAAAATTATTTGTCACCATTAAAAAGGGGGAGATTGTTAGCCTTGCTATCTTATCATCTTCAGTTTTGATGTTATAAAATAATTTTATTTGATGTTATAATCTAACTATGTACTTTGAGTATTTGTTCATTTTGCTGATGCAAAGTAGATCAAGCGATATTTAAGATATCAAGAGATTTGACACTAATCTTAGTGGTTTTTATTGATTTTTTTCTAGGATCTTTTGCAAGTGTGGTCTAATCAGTTTTTCATCCAAGTAAATTTCTAAAATAGCTAAATTAAGGTAAAAATAAATCAAATGAAATGTGATGAAAATAAATAGTTTCTAACCATGTTTTCAAATGGGTTTTCACAAGTGAATTTTTTTATAAAAACTATTTTTTGATGTGTGAATCGATTCATACTGAAAAACTTGTGAATTATACTTGAATCAATTAGGCAATCAATTCATGAAGAAAAAGTTTTGAAAATGCTTTTAACAAAACATTTGAAAATAATCTGAATTGATTAGGCAATTGATTCATGATCTTTTTACATAAGAGGGTAAATTGATTCATGCATCGATTTGATGAAGAAGTTCTTGATGATCTTCTTAAGTGAATTGATTCATGAATTGGTTAATTAGTTGGTAACTACTATAAATTGATTAACGAATCAATTCAAGGTTGAAAAGTTAGTTATATTTTGAAAGTTGGTTACAACATCTATAAATAGCGTCTCTCACTCTCATTTTAGAATAGAACCTTATATAAGGATTTCTTATACCTTAAGCATGAGAATAGAGAAAATTCATGAGCATTAACTGATCTGATTCTACTTCTTGAAATTATAACTGATTACAATCTTGGATCAAATTCTATGGAGATCACATATTTAGTTAATTGAGATATTCATCTCAATTTTGGTATTGCATTTCTTACTTTGTTCTTTATTTCAGATTTCTAGGTTGATAGGAATCTTATCTTTCATTTGCAATTTCTAGGTTGATAGAAATTAGGGATACAAAGGAAGAGGTTGATCTTTCCTTTATATCTTCTTTGATTATAAGGCTAATTATAGTTAGTTGAAGATGTATTGAATTCTTTGAATATCTTTAGGTTATGAGGTTGATCATAGTCTGTAAGAGGTAGAAGAATTGTTATATCCACAGGTTTAGTAAGAGCCCAGTGTAAATCTTATTGTAAACTGGTTTGCAAGAGCTCAGTTTAAATCTTGTGATTTGATAGTAAAAGAGATTATCTAGTTAAAGATTGTCCAGTGGATGTACACTTAAATTATAGTTTCAATTTAAGTTAAACCACTTTAAAAATCTGTGTCTCTTGTTTATTTTTCTACCGTTTCTATTTTACTTTCTTTACTATAATATAGTTCTGCAACATTACTACATTTTTTATTTAAGACAGCAACTCTGATTAATTGAATTCCTAATCACATCATTAATCATCCAATAGGGTCTTTTTGATAAAGTTTGTAAATTAAGAATCCAATCTCTTAAGTAAAAAAAGTATTTTTACATTTGTAATAAGGGCAATATCTGTATCATTTTTTGGGACCAACAGTTGGTATCAGAGTTTCTGCTCTTGATACTCTTTATTTTTTAAAGAGATTGGATTCTAGCTTTACTTTATTACCTGAATGTCCTCCCTTAAATAAGCCACCATGTTTTAATTGGAATCATTATACCTATTGGAAACAAAAAATTAATGACTTCACTGAAGCCACTACATTGATATGTGGGATATTGTAGAAATCAAATATGATCCTCCATAAACCTTGATAAATGGTGTCGTAGAACCAAAACCAAAATCTTTATGGATAGAGGAGGAAAGGAAGAAATACCTCCTTGCCTCTAAAGTTAAATGGATTATTTCCAACTCACTTTCCCCTGGTGAATATAAAAGGATTTGAAACTATACTATTGCAAAACAGATTTGGGACACTTTAGAAATTGCACATGTAGGCATTACATAGATTAAGGCATCTAAAGTGCATGTATTAGTTTCTGAATTTAAAATTTTTAAGATAGAAGAAGGTGAATCCATCAAAGATCTAATTCAACGATTCACTGTTTTAACTAGCCATTTGATGTTGCTTGGAAGAACCTTTGATAATGCAGATTTAGTGCATAAAGTTCTAAGATCACTTACTGAAGAATGGCAATCCAAGGTGACTACCATTAACAAATCCCTCAAGATATGTATGCCAACCATTTAGGAGCTTTACAGAAATCGGGAAGAGCATGAACTAGAGTTGAAGAGGTGATGATAGAAAGAAGAAGACCTTAGCACTTTAGGCTATAAAAATAGTTGAATCTAATGAAGAAGAATTAGATAGCAATGAAAGTGACGATGAAGAAAATAATATACTCTTATAAAGCAAGAAACAGTTGCGACTACTTAAGGAAAGTGGAATAAAGTAAAATGAAAAGTAGATCAACAAAGGAGAAGTCAGAATAAAAATGAGTATGAGTCAACCTGCTTTGAATGCAATAGACATGGACACTTCAAACTAGATTGTCTTGTACACTTGAAGAAATAGCTGGAAAAGGAAAGAAAGAAGAGGAAGACATCCTATAAGAATGACAACCTAGCTTTTTTAGATGATGAACAAGCTGATTCTTTAGAAAAAGAGGAAATAAAGGAAGGAACATTCCTCTGCCTCATGGCCAAGATTGATGAAGATGATGAGGTATTTAGAAACTAATCTCTCTTTTACTTTAGAGATAAGCTTGATTCTATTAATAGTAGTGATGAGGAGAAAACTAATGATGAAGTTGATAATATGTGTGTTAAACTGCATGATGCAAATAAAGGGTAAGAAAGATTAAAAGCATGCAAACAAAGAAAAAGAGAGTTTGCTTGAGAAAATCAAGATCATTGAGAAAGAAAACCATGATTTGAACCTCTTAACTAAAAAAGGATTTGAATGGATGCAAAGTTGGTAATCACTGTTAGATTTATAAGTCTAAGATAGACATATCGACTAAGGCTTTACAAGGATTTACAAATAGTAAAATGAGACTGAATGACATGTTGCAATATCAAACTAGTTTTCAAAATAGGACTGGTTTAGGATATAGACAACAAACCAAGAAAAGATCCAGTAAAAGATCTAAAACTTTCAAATCTAATAGAAAGTACAGTCATATGACATGTTTTTATTGCAATCAAAAGAGACATCATATCAAGCATTGTTCATATAGAAATGGAACATATCTGCTGAAACCAAATGAAAAACTTATGTGGTTACCTAAAGCTTATCTCTCTATGTTGAATAACCAATATGCACCTAAAATCCATTAGGTACACAAATGCAAGTATAGTATTGCAAGATTGTAGGAAATAAAGAAGCAACTGCTGTGTAAGGGAGCAAATCATAATTTTTGAATAGAAGTTGCCCTCACTACAACACTTAGAAATACTAACCCCCTATTTTCAGTATATTTTTCATACCTTTATCTCTTATGTTTGATTATGCTAATTCATTTTGTACATTGCATATACTAACTTAGGTATCAGAATTTTCTAAGTTTGTTTTGCATGTACACAATATAAGAATTGAGGTAAAAAGTATATTAAAATTGATTAATGTTGAAAACCATATCATATGTTAACATTTGTGAAACAAAATTGCTTGAAATTTAACTTTAGGACTCTTTGAATAAAATCCTGAATCGATTCAAATTTCTCCAATTTTTTCTATGAATTTATGAATCGATTCACAAGTCAAAATTTTATACTATGAATCGATTGATGAACCAATTCAACAAGATTTTCAAACCTTTAGCAACTGGTCCAAAAAATTTTAAATTGATATTCATCTCTTTGAATTGAATCTTGAATCAATTCAAGACCTGATATTTGCAAAAATAAAATGATTCATGCAATAAGTCTAAAATTTAGTAGAATCATTACTTTAGGAGGAGATTAGTATCAAAATGAAGCTAAGAACTATCTTTTATTCCTTCGTCCCTTAACACTACTGTATGATTTGAATTTTAAACCTTGTTGTTATATTTTAATGAGGCACTATTGCTTTTTAATGTGCCAAAAGGGGGAGAAATAATATGATTTTAGATAAGGAAAATAGATAAGGGAGAATGATAAGATCTCAAATGGGGAGAATAAAAATTTAATGGGGAGTAAGATTAAAAGCCTTCATTTAATTTTTTTTTATTGTATGTATATTTTGTTACTTATCTAAAATTGTTTGTTATTATCAAAAAGGGGGAGATTGTTAGCATTGTAATGGAGACGATTAGCCTTGCTATCATGTCTTCCTCAATTTTGATGTTGAAAAATAATTTTATTTGATGTCATAATCTAACTATGTGCTCTGGCTATTTTATTAATTTTGCAAATGCATGGTAGATCAAGTGACATTCAAGATATCAAGAGATCCAACACTAATCTTAGTGCTTTTTATTGACTTTTTTCTAAGATCTTTTGTAAGTGTAGTCTAATCAATTTTTGATCCAAGTAAATTTCTAAAATAGCTAAATTGAGGTAGAAATAAATTAAATGAAATGAGATGAAAACGAATAGTTTCTAACCATGTTTTCAAATAGGTTTTCACAAGTGAAATTTTTATGAAACTATTTTTTTATGTGTGAATCGATTCATACTAAAAAACTTGTGAATTTACTACAAGAAAAAATTATTTTCCAATGGAACAAAATCCGTTGAATATTCCAACAGAAATTCCTATGGAAGATAGTAGTGGGACATTCCAACGGATATTCCAACAGATGGGCGGTTCCATTGGAATAGTCCGTAGGAAATTCTATTGGAGTAAATCTTCCAATGGACATTCCAACGGACTTGTCCATTGGAATGGCCAAAAAATGCTCCATTTTTTTTTTCAAAAAATGTAGTTCTAATGGACATTCCAACGGATTGTTCCATTAGAATAAAAAATTTGAAATGCATTGTTTTGTTAAACAATAAGTGATTTGCAATTTTTTGATTTCCAACAGACATTTTTGTTGGAATTTCCATTAGAATCTTCGAAAACCCTAAAGGATATCAGGTGGCATCGAATACAATTTCATTTTCTTAAAGGACAATCATTGCTATAAAGAAAATTTGAGTTCTAAGGCTGATGCTTGGTCCAAGTATGATTTCATCTACTTGCCCATGGACTATCGGTAAGAACCACTATTTCTGTGGAGATCGATTCCCTTCGGTGTAAAGCTTGTTGATATATATCTACCTATAAAATTTATTTTCTTTGGTCTTTTAGAAGGCATACGTATGAATGTCGTTTGATGAATCTGGGATATGCGTTTGTGAATTTCAATGCTCCAAAGGCTGCATTCAAGTTTTACGAGGAATATTGTGGATACAAATGGTAAGTTACTGAAAACAGGAAAATATGTGATATTACGGTCGCAGATTTCTAGGCTTTTTTTTCCTTACATCTGTGCTCAATATATCAAGTGTCATATGATACAAATAGAAATTCTTTTAATTCGTCAATATAAAAATTTGTGGCTTTCACAAGGAAAGGAGGAGCTGAAAAAGAAATTATAGAAAATTTTTAAGTGCCATTGTTGTAAATTTCTACCAGTGGAGTTCTTTCCACCACGGGTTGGTTTTAATCGTCGGATAGAAGGAAGCTTAGTTGGCAAGTATGTGAGAGGCCTGCCAAGGACCAGAATTGGCAGCTGACTTTGTGTCATCCTAGGAAGCTTAGCATCTCTGATTTTCATATAGGTGTTCTAATGATTTGTTGCTCTCTTCAATTGATGATATCTTTTATCTTATTTCTTTAAAAATGTAGTTATCTGGGAAAGAGTGGCAGCAGATTCTTGAGGTTGGTCCAATTTATATTCACCATAAGTATTATGTAGAATTCTCTGAATTTTTTGTTGATCATCTGCAAAATTAATGTTTGGTTATGATATTCCTTCTTTTATGTTTTTTGATACTAATAAGAGGGATGAAACAAACACTGGAAAGGCTGGTCAATGACCAATTTTTTTAGCTTCTTGTCTGGCATAATTTGTAGAGTGCCTACTCTATTTTATATGAATCATGAACCAATTGTTGAGGTCGAGGCCTCAAGGTTTGAGCATTTGAGGATTTTACTACTTTCATGGCCATCTAGCTGATATTCTCAGGTTTTCTTTAGCAAATATTTCAAAAAATAATCTTTTTTTTTTTTGTGAATTCTCTTGCATAGGTTTGTTTCTTTTGGGTGCACTGCTGCCCCATTTTTTTGAATAAGTGACACTGGCAGGTGCCTCAACTAATCCTTTTTATATTTTGATCCTTTGTTTTCTTGTAGTGTTTATGTCCTTGTAGATTTAGGTACTAGGCTGGCTTTCATGGACTCTATTGAATCTGTGGTGATGTGGCTAATCAAGTTTCTGTACTTTTAGCTTTTAGGTTGCCAAGTATATGCAGCACTTTGTTAGTTAGTAACCTAACTATCATGCACACTATATACATGCATGAGACATGATCAATGAGTATGAAGCCATGGAAATATCTTGTATTTTTTTTACTTTAACTTCCAATGTTTGATGCCCTTGTAGATTTAGGTACTAGGTTAGCTATCTTTGTCTGTATTGTATTTGTGGTGATGTAGCAAATCAAGATTTTGTGCTCTTAGCTTGTAGGATGCATATATGCAACACTTTGTTAGTTACTGATCTAACTATCATGTAGACGATGTACATGCATGGGATATGATCAATGAATATGAAGCTATGCAAATATCTTTTTTTTTTATGGTTAATGATTTCTGGGTTTAAAATGCCCTGTATTCTTCTTTGAATTTAGATAGAAATGAGCCCCCTGATTTTTTGCTCCATCTTCCTGAATATTTTCCCCTTTTAT
>JANHAO010017853.1:0-13900 GCA_026873985.1 Saraca asoca
TTGACTGAATGAGATAACTTCTCACCACGGACTTCATCTTACGTATGCAATACACAATGAATGCAATATAAGATGAATGTACAACTTTTATATCCAAATGCACAGAATGTATAGTCCAGGAGGCGCTAGAACTCAATCAAATTAGTCTAGGGCACCCATCTAGACTAACACTTAGGAGTGCAGTCGAGAATCCTCTTTTGTATAGCATATTATTATATATGCAATATCTGTATGCCCAAGCTCTCAATCATCGTGCCTCAAGCTTATTATCTGGTAGTTTGTCATTCTATAAATAGTCTAGAATTGGGTTCATCCAAGAACCTGGTACCTCAGCAACTGTCATCAAGGCATCCTTCTATTCTATACTTGGGGATGAGAGGAATTCTACTAGGATTGCCCCCAAGGAGTCAGTATCCTTGGTCTTGGCTAAGCAAGTTAGGGCATCAGCATGTGCGTTCGGAGCTTGTGGTATCTAACTATTTCATATTGCTAAAACGAGCTTAGTAACTCTTGGACCTTCTATAGGTAGATGGTCATTTTTTATCTTCTAGTCTAGTATTCTCCCTGTACATGGCAAACAACGAGTTGTAAATCACTAAAAATCTTCAATCTTTCAACTTATATTTCTTTTGCCAGTCATAGCCTAGCTAATAATGCTTCATACTCAGCTTCATTATTTATGACTTGGAAGTCAAATCTCAATGCACAAAAGATTTTATGCCCCTTTAGAATGATGAGAAGCATTCCTGCCCTGACATTTTGTTTGCTTGACGACCCATCAACATATAGTTCCCAACATGGAGCTTCTAAAGTCTCTATTCCCCTTGTATAGGCCGATGAATTCTATGATAAAGTCTACCAAAGCTTGCCCTTTGATTGTTGGTCTGGGCTTATATTCGATGTCAAATTGAGTTAGCTTAATTGCCCATTTAAGTAGATGACCTGAGCTATCTGTCTTTTATAAGACTTGTTTGAAGGGAACTGTATGAGCACTTTTATGTTGTGAGCTTGGAAGTAGAGTCGTAGCTTCCTTGATGCAACTACAAGGTAGTAGGCAAGTTTTACCATAGGTGAGTACCTTGTCTTAGTATTCGATAACCTTTTGCTTACATAATAAATGGGAAACTGAGCTTCACCTTTTTCTTGCATCAACACTACACTAAGAGCATACTGGGACACTTCTAGATAGATGGCTAGCTTCTCACCCTTCTTTGGTTAGGACATCCATTCAAACTTCCTTGCCTTTTTCAGGACATCGAAGAAAGGAACACACTTATCTATCACCTTAGAGATGAACCTGCTAAGCACCATAACCTAGCCATTTAAGCTCTACATGTCCTTGATTCTAGTAAGGGATCTCATGTCAATGAGAACTTTGATCTTCTCAGGATTTGCTTCAATTCCTTTGCTATTTACCATGAATCTGAGGAACTTTCCTAAAGTAACCCTGAATGCACATTTATATCGATTCAGCTTCATTTGATACTTCCTTAGGATTTGGAACATCTCTCCTAGATCGTAGACATGGTTGGCGACCTACTTGGACTTTACCAACATATTGTCCACATACACCTCCATTGTTCTACTGATCTGTTCCTTGAACATCATATTCACTAATTGTTGTTAGGTTGCCCCTGCATTTTTTAGTCTAAAGGGCCACCTTGTAACAATATAACCTACGGTCAGTGATAAATGAGATGTGTTCCTCATCCTGAGCATCCATGGGTATCTGGTTGTACCCTGAGTAAGCATCCATGAAACTAAGGAGTTGTTGCCCCATTGTCTCATCCACTAGCTGATTAATTCTCGACAAGGGAAAGCTGTCCTTTGGACATGCCTTATTAAGGTCTGTGAAGTCGATACAAGTCCTCCGTTTCCCTTTTTTCTTCTTTATGAGTACGAGGTTAGCTACTCAAGTCAGGTAATAGGCTTCCCAGATAAACTTATTAGCTAGAAGCCTATCCACCTCCTCCTTCAGAGCAACATATCACTCAACAATCATAGGTCTTCTCTTTCAGCAAATTAGCTTATGATGATGGTTGATATTAAGTTTGTGCGACATAACCCTAAGGTCAATTCCCATTATGTCTTCATTATTTTAGGCGAAGACGTCCAAATTCACCTTATGAAATTTGGTTAATTACATCTTCACATCTAGAGCAAGCTCTTCCCTAACTTGAGGCATCTCTTAGCATCTACCTCATTGACCTACACGTGCTTGAGCTCCTCTATTAGGCCAGTAGCTCAATCTATATCCATTTCACGTGGGTTAAGGTTATGGCTGACCCCTGTTGTGCTCATGGCTCATGGTTCTCCATGAGACACCACATTAACCTCTTTTCCCCTTACCCCAAACTTAACTACATCTTTATAGTAACGTCGGGCTATGTACTATTCTCCTCACACACATCCAACTCCATTAGGCATTAGGAATTTGATGGTGAGTGTCCTAGTCAATGTGATCATATCTAGGCTATTCATCGTAGGTCGCCCCAGCACCACATTATATACTAAGGGATAATATATGATAAGGAAGACTACCAGAATAGTGGCTTGGCGATCTGAGTCTCCTAGAGTAATTAGGAGGTTTATCTGCCCTATTGATAATATTTCATCCCCCGTGAAGCTATAAAGGAGCTCAAGGGAAAATCTTAACTGGCTCACACTTACTCCCATTTGCTTGAAGCACCCTTTATACATTACGTTCACTGAGCTGCCAGTGTCAATCATTATTCTCCTTACCTCAACATTGCCTATTCTGGCTCAGATAACCAGTACATCATTGTGAAGAGTGTGTATTCCCTGGGCATCTTCTTCTATGAAGGTGATACTATTTGAGGCCTTTCTGGCTTTCTTGACGAGTCTTTCATGTTCCCCGTGACTTGTAAGCAGGATGCAACTCGCCTCTCACATGTAGTGATCGTGCGACTTATGTAAAGTGCCTATAATATGAGGCCCACCATGAATGGTGAATATAATCCTTACCGAGGGTGCCTCTTCATGTTTAAGAGTCTACTGATGCTGATGTTACACTGGCTCTAGGGCCATGGAAGTCGCTATCCCGAAGGTTACACTATATAGTCCTTTAAGTGACCAGTTGATAAGATCCTCAATGGCATCTTTAAGTGCCTAGCACTCTAAAGTATTGTACATGACCTCATTGTGATAGACATAAAACTTATTTTCATTCCTATGCTCAAGAGGAGTCCTTATAGGCCTAGATTTCTTGAAGTCCTCCTTATCCCTCTTTATTGCAAAGATCCTGTCGATAGGACGCTGTAACTATCATAGCAACCTTGGCATTGAGGTTGCTTACCCCTAGATTTTTTTGCAGCCTGACCATTAGAGCCATCCTTTTGACTCTCTCTATTATTCCTGCCATTGCCTCTCTTTTTGCCCCGACTAGAGCCACTCATCTCATTCTTCTGATTAGATTTCTTCAGGCCAAAAGTCTCCTCCCACCTAATTTTCTTAGTGGCTCACTCGTAGAATTCACACCAGTCCCTCACTAGAGACTTGTATATGCTCTCATAGAGTTTCCTGTCCTTGTGAAGTCCAGCCAGGATTACTGTAAGGATATTTTCATCTGAGGGATTTTCTACGTTGCGGACCCCGTGCCTAAATCAGGTGATGTAGTCTTTCAATGACTCATCTTTTCACTGAAAAGTTGTTGCAAAGTGATAGGATAGCACAAGCTACCTTCTTAGCACCTTATATTGGTTAAGGAATCTTTTCTAGCATTCTTCTCAATTATTAATGCTATGAGTTAAGAGACTCTTAAGCCATGTCTAAGGTATTTCTCCAAGGGTGGTAGGGAAAACATGACATTTTACCAATCGATTAGTGGTTTGAAAATCCATTTGAACATTGAACGTGCTCAAGTGGTTATACGGGTCACTGTCCTCATTATATTATAGGATGTTCAAGACTTTGAACCTATGAGAAAGAAGTTCTGTCTCGATTTCCTTGGTGAATGGTGTCTTCTCCTCGTAACGATCTTGTCTGTCCTGAGTTAGAGGGCACTTCTCTAACTATTGTACCATCTGAAGTAGTTTTTCGATCATCAGGTTTTGTATTTCAGATCGACAGCTGGTGGTTTGATGACTCCTGTTACCTCCCTGGTCATGGGAATGGCAATCTGAGGCTTTATGCCTTCTATTGTGCTCATAACCCAGCAAGTAGTGATCTGATCTATGTCCATGATTAATCCTGTTCGAGCTTCCTTCTCTGCACAAACTACATCACTAATCATCTCGCTCATTGTCTTTGTGAGCTTGATGGACCTCCAACCTTAGTCATGAATTAGATGAATGCATTGAGCTAGCTCGTTGATGTTCTACTCTAACAAGCCCTTCTTGCTGAGCCCTTAGCTACTGGAATTCTCCTCCGGGCGCAATAACCTTGACTTGTCTTTACGTGCCCTAGCCTTATGCCTGTGCCAGTGCCTTGTGCCTGTGCCTATGCCCTCACCACATCAGCCAACTCTCTCATAGTATTTTTAAGCACCTCGTGATGCTAGTGCAATGTTTCTACTCTATCAGTCCCAAAAGCAGCAGGCTAGCAAGGGGTCAATGGAGCCATGCCAGTGGTAGCACCTATTGTGGGGGTAGCAAAGGCACTTACCATAGGGAAGACTGAGCTTTCAACTAATAACATTTCCCATTGTTGCTACACGTGACCTTCAGGTTATCCAATAGTAGCATCTATACTACTAGTAGTTCTTTCTCATGTCATTATAGTTGCACTATAAATCAGAGAGAGTGTGTGCAGTTTGGACCCTCCTTCTAGTGCTAAAATGTTGATAGTAAAATCTAGTTAATAGGTAAAGTTCAGTAAATAGCCAAACTGTAGATTGAGAGTATGTATATGGAAGGACAAAATTGAAAAGGAAGAAGAAAAAGGACACCAAAAGCTTTTTATCATGGTTTAGCTAAAGTCAATATGACCTCTACGTCCATGGTGATTGTATTTACTATTGTATAGATCTTCTCTATATCATTTAACAGAGTTGTAATATAAATGCTGCCTCACTATTTTGGCAGAGTTTCTACATATATATTTTCTCTCTCTTTTTACAATAATTTTTCCTCCTATTTATAAAGGTAGGGAGTTATAAATGTAATTTGATAAATTGTAAAATTATTTTTTCTGTCGCATCAGGCAATAAATGCTAAGCAATTTACTATTGATTTGTTGGGGGCTGATTTTTCAATTTTTAGGGGCTGATCTGTCGATTAGGAGTATGTGCCTCCAGCTGCTAACTAGACTTCAATGTTCCATACCCAATGTTTAAGGTCACTCATTTGACGACCTAGACTAGCACTGGGTAATCTATTAGCCATGCAAGTTAGTCCTGTTCTTGGATTTAACCAAGATGAGCCTTCTAGAAGATAGTTGGGGTGGCAAGCTTCGACCAGCGAGTTGGAGCTCATCCTTAACAAGGTGGGGTTTCTGCCTTGGCCTCATCCCGCATCCTAAGCTCGCAGTTGGTAATCTAGTGCCTCTGTTGAGCGACCTCAGTTTTTAGACAATCTGGGCCTTTTCTAGTTGGACTTGTCTCCTATTGGGCTTTTGCTAGCCCATTTTACATTGTTCCAAAAATACTCACAACACCTTAGCACTTTTTTTACTACCCTAAAATGAACTTCACTTGGACAATGCATAAATTGTGAAAATAAACTCACAAAATATATGATGTCTGGCCTTGTTGCTATCAAATATAATAAATAGCCAATAAGACTATTGTAAATTATTTCATTAACTTTTTTGGAATCATCATATTTGCTCAGCTTCTCATTCTAACTTAAAAGAGTACTGACAGGCTTGCAATTTTCCATGTTGAATTTCTTAAGTACCTCATTTGCATACTTATGTTATCCTATGAAGATTACTTGTTGAGATTGAGTAATCTTTATACCAAGGAAATAGGACATTTTTCCTAAATCTGTCATTTCAAACACCT
This sequence comes from Saraca asoca, assembly GCA_026873985.1. Taxonomy (NCBI): domain Eukaryota; kingdom Viridiplantae; phylum Streptophyta; class Magnoliopsida; order Fabales; family Fabaceae; genus Saraca; species Saraca asoca. The sequence goes on from JANHAO010017853.1 coordinate 5,963, forward strand.
TCATCATTTAATCTTTGAATTGCTACACCAAGTCAAGATGTTACAAGTAAATCATCAACATATAATGAAACAATAATGAGATCATTATTTTTTGCAACTTTTACATAAAGAGTTGGTTCACTTAGACTCTTCTTGAATCTCATTTGTAGTAAATGGTCATTAATTCTACCATACCAGGCTTTGGGAGCCTGTTTTGAGCCACACAAGGATTTCTTGAGTAGATACACCTTTTCCTTGCTTCGTTTAATAGCAAAACCCTCAGGTTGTTCTCCATAAATCTCTTCTTCTAAGTTGCCATTTAGAAAAGCGGATTTGACATCAAGCTGAAAAATTTTCCATTCCATTTGTGCTAATAAATGTCATAAGTTGGCCTTAAGAACCAAGTTGGTAGGCAAACATGCTCGGTTTTGGATAAAACTTGGCCTAAAAATCAAGCATGAAGAGGAGGCCTTGCGGTGCAAATTCAGGGACAAATGCATTTGTAGATTATTTTTTCAAATTTTTCCCATTTTGGGGGTATTTGTATCTTTTTAGTAGCGATCTTTTGTCCAGTATAAGTAGAAAAGTACATGATTGTAATCCTTGCATTTTTATCTTCACATCCATATAAGATGGCACATTAGAACCTTTAGGAGCTTGGAGATACTCCCCTTACATACTCAAAAAAATACTCCTCTTACATACTCAAAATTATATAATGAGGCATATATTAATAAAATAGAATTGTCCTTTTCCTTATTTTTAAAAAGTCCCTTCTCGATATGCACTAAAGGCTTCTTGCGTAGTATATTCTTTGAGACTCGATATGCATTAATGCTTCAATTACATGTGCTCATGTTAACTTGCGAACATGTTCCACATGGGATTTTGGTTATATGGGTAATCCTCAATGCCCTAAATATCTATCCAAGTATGACTCGAATTTATTAGAAAACTAGCATATTGGACAAGAGTTGGTAACATGTGCCACGTGATTTCAGCTAGAGAGCTATCAACCCTTGACAATAAGGCAAGCAACAACCTTATGGTGTCAAGCTTTGCTACTAGAGCAAAGGTTTCTAAATAATCAACATCATATTGTTATGCATAACCTTTAGCAACTAGCCTTGCCTTGAGACTATTAACAAAACCATCATCATTTAGTTTGATTCTGAACACCCATCTAACTCCAGTGAGATGTTTATTGTTTGGTCTATCCACTAAAATCCAAGTCTAACTTTTATTAATCATTTTTAGCTTCTCCTCCATTTCATTTCTCCAACCTGTTGGCCTTGCAGCATCTTTGTAGTCTATAGGTTCAAGAATAGCAATATTGCATCTTTCATAAGTATTAATGACTGATTTGCTACCTCATACTGGTTCATGATCTATTGAATCTTCTCCAGACATATCATATTCAAGATTTTGAGATACTTGTGGCTCAATTATTGTAATCTTTGTTGATTCTACTTCAGATCTCTCCTAATTCCAAGCTGCATCTTCATTAAACTTTATATCCCTATTCACAATCACCTTCCTTGTTGAAGGTTGATAAATTTTATATCCTTTTGTGACATTGTTGTAGCCAATCATAATTCCAACATCTGCCTTATGATCTAACTTGTCTCTTTTTACTTCTGGCACATGGATATAGCATATGCAATAAAAAATTTTGAGATACTCCACTGAAATTTTGCATCCATTCCATGTCTCAAATGGAGTTTTGCCTTTCAATGCCTTTGTTGGAAGCCTGTTAAGCAAGTAAATAGAGGTGTTTATTGTTTTAACCTAAAACTTCTTTAGTAGTTTCTTTTTAAATAGAAGGGGCCTAACCCTTTTCCATGATTGTTCTGTTATTCCTCTCACTTACACCATTTTGTTGTGGGGTGTAAGTTATTGTCAATTAGTATTCAATGCTTGCAACTTCACAAAATTGATTAAATTTGTCAGAAGTATACTTTGTTCCATTGTTTGATCTTATCATCTTTAGCTTGTGCCCTCTTTGATTTTCAATCAAATTTTTGAACTTCCAAAATACTTCTACAGCCTCAAACTTTTGTTTTAGAAAGTAAACCTAACACATCCAACTAAAATCATCAATGAAAGCAACACAATATTTACTGCCATTAAATAGCAGTGTTTTCATTGGGCCACAAACATCGGTGTGTACAAGCTAGAGTTTTTCAGTAGCTCTCCATACTTTGTTGATTAGAAAAGGCAATTTGGATTGCTTTCCCATTTGACATACTTCACACACAAAAGTTGTTTGAATAGTAGGCATATTTAGCACAAGATTATTACTTTGCAAATTATCTTATGCAGAGTAATGGAAATGCCTTAGTCTCTTATGCTACAATCTCTTATGCTACAATTTTGATTAGTCAACTAAGCTAGGATATGTAGAAGCACTAGTTTGCTTCCAATCTAATGTGAAGCATTTACCCTTTATCTTGACTGTAAATAACTCATTCCCAACAAGATCATGTATCACACATGATTTGTCCTTAAACAGAACAGAATATTACTTTTCTAGTAGTTGACTAACACTCAAAAGATTTCTATCAATATCAGCCACAAGCAATACATCAAATATTTGTTTGATGTCTGATAGAGTCTTGATTGACATAGCCCATTTTCCTTTGACTTCAATATAATCCCCATGACCAATCTTGACCTTTGAAGTGTATGTTATGTCTGGCTCTTTGAACATACTCTCATTAGAGGTCATTGGTGAGTGCAGCCGCTATCAATAAGCCATGTTTCCAATTTTGCATAGCATGTTACAACAAATAGGTGCTCTTCTTATTATTGATTTTCAACAAGTTGTGCTCTCTACCCTTCTTATTGCTGAAATTTATTCTTGCAAACTTTTTCCATATGTCCATATTGATTACAATACTTGCATTTTATATCAAGTTTGAACCAATAAAATTTCTTAAGATGAGAAATTTTCTTGCAATGAGAACATGGTGGATAATTTCCATTTGTTTCTTCCATCTGTGGAACTTTCTCCTTCTTTCTTGAATTTCCTATCTTTTTATTGCTTCTTTCCCTTATTGATTGAGTGAGTTTTTTGTTTTTCTTAAAACACTCTTTCAGTTGCATCTTCTTATCTAAGTGCTCTTCTTTGCTCCTGTGCTTGTAGAGCATTGATTAACTCTACAAATGTGATCTAAGAAAGATCCTTGGAATCATCAAGTGAAGAAATCTTTGATTTAAACCTCTCGAGGAAGCTTACAAGAACTTTCTCCACAACTCTTTTATCATAAAGCTATTCTCCAAGCATTCTGATTTTGTTGACAATGCATATAAGCCTATCAACATATTCTCTGATGCTTTTAAACTCTTTCATCTTTTGCATCTCGAAAACTCTTTTGAGATTCAAGACTTGCATCCAGACTAATCAGATATTATCTTGAAACTCCTCCTTGAACATGTCCCAAATCTCTTTTGCTATTTTACAAGCTATAATTCTTATAAAAATTGCTTCCAGTACAGAAGAATGAAGACAAGTTTTTACCTTAAACTTCTTTGCCTTCTCCTCACTATGATTCTTGATTTGAGCTATAGAAGGATTTGTAGGTAATGCATGTGGATCTCTATCATGTTCCACTATATCGTACAAATCAAAAGCCTACAAATAATACTTCATTTTTACAACCCATATCTGGTAAATTTATCCTGAGAAAATAGGAGGTAATAAGAGGAAGAAGCTATTAGAAGCCATGGATGTGTTTTTGGTTTAGATTTTATAATTTTAAGAGAAAGGAGGGCGTTGAAATTCTACTAAGAATTTGATGGTTTCAAGGTTTTATGGTATGGAAAATTTTTTGTTTGGAAGGAGACTACACAAGAGATTTTGTGGAGTAGAGTTTTCTCTCTTTCACAGACCCTCTAAGATCATAGATGGGCTCTAATACCAAATGTAGTAAAAAAAAAAAATAGACATATGGTTCTGGTATGAAAGAAGTGATGATGTTTTCATTCATTCAATCATATATATATATATATATATATATATATAGTAATACAAAAGTTGTATGAGAGTTGTAGAATCAAATATTATGATTATAAAAAAAGAGTTGTAAATTGGCTAATTTAGTCTATAGTGGTTGCCAAATTGAATTTGACAACCAATCCTAACTTAGAAAGCAAACTTGAACAAGTAACTAATCTCTGTAGAACATTGTAGTTAACAGCTAAAGAATCACTAGCTGTTAATATGCAACTACATCCCATAGATACTGAATCTGATTAGTTCCTGGCTTGACAAATCCTTTACACATCCTACAAATTTATGGCTTATTTCTCACAATGATAAAAGAAATCGAAACCATAAATTTTATGACACTTAAAAAACTGGAAAAGGGAAATTTATGCAATAAGAGAAGATATTATAATATGTTTCATAAATAAATAAAATTTCTTACTTCAATGGAAAGTAGACTTGAGCCACGTGGCTGTCCTCAGTTTTGAGGACATGCATATTGCTTTGATGATGATGGATATTAGAATTTTTTCAGCAAGCTCTCTCCTTGGATATTAATCTAAGCAATTGTTAATTAGAAGAGAGATTCTCCTAAAAGATAGAAATAGCTTTTTTTTATTATTTTTTTCATTACATTAGAACCGACTGAGGGAATCAGGAAGGGGAGAAAGAGGGGGGAATCAACACTCTCCTTTAGAATATCACGTTTTTCGAAGGACGACAGATCTATCACTTATCATCCTCATCATCGACTCTTGCCTATTTTTGGTGGGAAGGGGGACTCGATCCCCCTCCCTTGAGATAGAGCACAATTTGATTGGTGCATACTTATTGGGCCCAAATTTGATCTGAGGTGGACAGGTCTCAGGCATGGCCCAATCTAAATTCGAGTGACAGAACAGAAAGTGAAGGATTATGCCATTGAAGTCCGACAGGAAAGGTATGCAATGTACAGCGTAATCCCAGTTTAGGAGATTCGCTCATAAATCTTTTGTTCCTTGTTGTAGTAAAATGATCGAAGCAGTCAATATTTTCGCGCTCTGTCTCTCACTGAAACCGTAGGAAAGCTCATCGTACATGGCCCATGACAAGGATGCTTCAATGCACCCTTTCCAATGCATATATAACTTTAAGTTGCATGTGTGAATCTGTAATCATCAAGATCTTGGGAAACCACTACCAACCATCCTTCAACCTTGTTGCTAATATGACATCATTTGATAACCTGTGTACGCATTAAGAAATGCTTGTGTCCATTTTATAATTGCAATATCTTAATTATTACAGAAAACGATTTTGTTAATCACCTTGCTGTTTATCCATTCCAAGCATCAAGAAACATTTTATTACTTTATTCTCATACGGTTTGCTATTTTTTTTTTCTAAATATGCTTCTTCTTTTTTACAATATATATGGGAAATTATAATCTTAAAGGCGAAGAGATTTAAACACCAACACTTCTATTTGTGAAATTTCAAAGATTATCAAACCAAGAAATTATTATTGTTTTATTTGCTCTTAATATATAACTTAAACTAAAATACAGATATTTTGGTGAGGAAGAAAACTGTCCACTTCATTATGGGGTAAGTATTTGTCCTCTTTTCCTATATACATGACCATGGAACAGTAATGGAAACAGAAATTAACAATGACCTGAAAAAGAAGCCACCAGAGTGAATAGTTTCGGTTTTGGACGTTCAATTTGTGGAGAAGAGAGAGAAATAGTGATTTAGTAAAAAAGTGGGAAAGAAAAGACATAGAACAGAGACTATTTAAGGAGGAGTGTACAAACAAAGGCTCCCCATTGATCGAGAAACCTTTGAAGAGTTGCTTTCTTGAGTGAAAAAGACAGTGAAAGAGAGGAAGCAAAAAGGCCACACCTCATGACTTCATACATGTTCTGACTCCTCAATTAATTCCCAGTTTCTCTTAACACATGTGCATGCAATGCAACCATCATTTGCTTGGTTACTTCCACAAATGGGAGCATCTCAGTGACCTCATCTCATTATATAAAGGGTCGTACACTTTCATATATATCTCAGATATTTAGGTAGGTGAGCATTTTTTACATATCTGGTTTAGGTAAAGCAAACTTGTATTCTGTTGCTAAAGAAGTAGATATGGAGTCTACGAGGAACAGGAATGAGAACAATGTACAAAAAGAAGAAGAACTATTAGTAGAAGAGCAAGAAGAGAAAAAGCTTGAAATCCTCAAGAGAAGAATCTGTAGCCATCCTTTGTATGGTATGCTGGTTGAAGCTCACTTGGACTGCTTGAAGGTCTCAACTAAATTCTCCCTAACCTCTCCCTCTCTTTTAATTTACTCCAAAGCCTTTCCTTGATCTTTATATAGAATTTAAATTATTACCAAACTTGAAAACTTGTGTGAAATGTTTACTTCTGAGAAATGACATAAATCTAAACTGACGCACCTGAACATTTAATTTTTTAGCAACGTGGATAAAGAATATGTAGTCCTAGATGAAGCTTACTAATCTTGTATAGATCTCTTTTTTTGAAATTTTGGTAATTATTATGAAGCAAGGGCGCTTCAAAAAATAAGTTGGATGTGTCTTTGATACTTGGACAGATGCGTTGGACATTCCATAATACTTCAACATCTATATGAAGCCAATCTAAGCGATAGAAGTATTGTAATTGGATACTTCACATCTATTACATACTTCCTAAACATGATTTAACACATATTAAAAACATTTTAAGTATATATATTAATGCTTTTTAATGCTTTTATACATAGATATATCAAGAAATATATATTTATATGATTTATATATATATATATATATATTTATCATGCCATGTCCTTATATTTTTAGATTTTATCACAATATTTTTATGTCATGTCACATTTTCCATATTCATATTTATGCTTCTTATGTTAGAAAAGGATAATCCAGATTCATTCAAGAGTGTACATCCATTTGTCTCGTTAAACTTAAAGAAACATAATTATACACCAAATTTTGAGAGGGATATGTTTCTATATGTCTATAATCCATTTTTCTTAATAAATAAATTGTGGGTTACCTTTGCTAGTGCACTCTAGCTGTTGACAAGAAGAACTAAGGGCTAATCTATTTTATAATTACTTTGAGCATGGAAGCTATTACATGCATGTTCATGACTCGAGGAAAGTGTTCTTGTTTTGTTCAGGTTGGTGAAATTTCTAACATGAACAGAGAGCAGATAATAGCTCAGAAGCAAGCCATGATTAGCAAATATAATTTGGGCATGTTTAGTCAATCTGAACTTGATCTCTTCATGGTAAAGTTGATTTCCCAATTTCTCTATATATGCATTCTTTGATCCCACTCCTATTTGGGTGGTTTGTAATTAAATTACTTATGAATAACTACACAGACGCCATTAATGAATGCTTTTGAGAATCTCAATAAATGGGTCAAGTACAAAAAAGTTTTGAATCAAATTGCCTAACTTGATGTCATTTCTTCCTGATCCCTCGGGTTAGTTAAAGCATACGTTGAAAGGGACACTATACTAAGAAAAATGTGCATAATACTTCGTTCCAATTCCTTGACACATTCTCTCTATCTATTTTTGTGTCTGTATGTTCAGAACATGACTGTGACAATTACTTGAATGTGTAAATAGCTAGTTTGTGTTTGCGTGCGATCATATTATTTGTTTCCTTCCCCAAAACACTACCAAAAAAAAACGTTTCCGAATGTTTTACAAAAGATTTTGCAGGTCATTGGACATCTATATCCCTAGATGTTACTCATAAATAATGTAAGTTCGTGAGTTGATTGCATTGTTGTCTTAATATTTTGATGTTTACCTCACGTCGTAATCCAGAAAAGCTTGGTTCGAATTCAGGTAGAATTGGAAGATATACTCTCTCTCTCTCTCTCTCTCTCTCTCTCTCTCTATATATATATATATATATATGTGTGTGTGTGTGTGTGTGTGTGTGTGTGTG
>JANHAO010017854.1:0-13815 GCA_026873985.1 Saraca asoca
TGAAAAAATGTTTTGTATTTTTTTATTAAATTATAATATTATTTTTGTGTTGTGGGGGGGTATGTTTTTTTTTTTTTTTTTTTGGGGGGGGGGGGGGGGTTATCTGTTTGCTTAGAAAAGAAATTAGTGGCATTAGGTTCTTATTTTTAAGCACTCTATAAACTTACAGGGTATGTAAGTTTGAACAGTATGCATTTTGTGTTCATCTCGATGGCTTGAATTAAGGACTTTTATGCTTGTTTTGTTTCTTGGAGTTCCCAATGGCAGCCTTTTAGTTTGGTTTTCTTCTATAAATAACCAGCAATTTTATACAATTAATGTGACCTGTTCCATTCTCATCTTATTTTATTTTATTTAATTTATTTGGTCTTCTATAGCAGATGATGCAGAAATGTTGTTGTGCATTTTTTCATGCTAGCACTTGTGTTGGAATAAGACTGGTTAATATTGACATTTTGCATCATTTGGCTTCCTACTCTACAACTTTATATTGACTAGCTTTGAAGGAATTTATGCTGGTTTCACATTTTGGTGCACTTCTTGTTGGTACCTTTTTCAGGGTGGTGATAGTTCGCTAGACGATTGCTTCTACCATTTTATCTGTCCTAGCTGTGCCTTATGTCAGGTAAATCTTGAAAAATCTTCTCCTCAAGTTGATTATCTTGATTTAAGCACTGGAGTCTGACAAAAAGTTATGGAGAATTAAATCTCTTTAAAATCAATGATAACCATGACTGAAATTTGAATACGTAAGATCGGTGTCAATTCAAAGATTGATAAGTGGTTTGTTTGTAATATGTTGCAGGAGACTAGAACATTGGAGATGAACAATGTTCAAGATGGTACCTGGCATGGTCGGGGAGACACGATATGCATTGGTGGCTTTAATGAAGGAAGCAAAGCAATCTTTGACCTACATCCACCTCCCATTGTCTCTATCAAGTCTATTGATGAAAGTGGCATGGATCAGAGTAAATATGCCAGCAATTTACCTTGAGTTCAAGGAAGCAGCAAAGTTTTAAAACAGTGGTTGTTCCCACAGAATTTCATTCTAAAGCCCCATTTGACTTCTGGCCAAAGATATGAATGCGGTGAGGGTTGAATCATATAGAGTTCATGCTCGGGACTTAGTGGTAGCAGGAATTGGAAAACATGTTCTATGACTGTTTGATTCTGGGATTGCTTCCCTCTGAGATGGAGAAGGTGATGGTTTGCCCATTTGCACAAAGGCTATGTTATTCTCACTTACTGGGGTTTTATTTTATCATCCCCTATGTGTATATATAGTTTGACTAGTGTCATGGTGGTGAAGAATGCCATCTTTACTGTATCTTTGTTCAATGGATTGAGTATTTGTAATGTCAACTTATTCAAAGCATATTGCAGGGTCTTGTTCAGACTCTTTCACTAAACATGCCAAGAGATACCTTTTTTCCCCAGCAAAAAATACAATATGGCAGAGAGCAAGTAAAATATAATAGAACTTTCTGAATTTGACTTGTGTGTACATGGTTTGCTGATTAATTGTAATGATGCTATCCGCGTAGGTGTCAGGAAGCCTAATTACCCAGCACACTAATGAAACCAAAGCAAATAAAAAATGGGAGTTGCTAAAATCACCGATTTAACAAAACTGCTCGCGTTGAGAGTTGAACTCAAGGCCTCCCGCTCGCTTACTAAACGGGTGCTCTAACCAACTGAGCTATGTAAAATGTCGAGTCTTTTAAGTATTACTCTTTTCCCAACACAGCATGCAATGGCTAAAACTAGTCGTTACAATGGCTATAACCGCATCAGATGGTGGCTTGGCCTGGTAAGCTAAGGGCAAATCAGCATATGTACATGCAATGGAGTTGCCAATTGTCAGAGACAAAATGCATGCACAACGGTTTCAGCTGCCAGATAGGGTGCGCATTGAACTTGCTTCCAGCATTTATGGGTACAATAAAGTTTGCTGACCTAGGTTGAGTTTTTATACTGAACTTAATTCCATTGTTGGGCATTTTGGGTTTTGCAGAATGCAATGCACTTGGTAATTTGCCCTTTGGCCTAATTTCATCAAAAGCACTTTTCACAATTTTGCTTTTTTCTTTGATCTCTAAATGCAATCTCACAAAGCTCAGCTAAGTGCTAAACACATCCTCATCCTCACCAACCAACCATCTCTTTCTCCTTATTTGCGCAATAGCTACTAAAAACAACAATATTACCATAGTATAATAATTTTCTTATTTGCATACGCCTTTTCCTGCATTCGGATTTACTCAAAACGTCCAAAAGGAGCCACTTGCATTTGGCTTTTTCCTATTTTCATTTAATTTTGAAACCTTGGGAAACAAGGTAATGACATCTGTATAGAAAAGACTGTGCTGCAGAATTAGTGTCAAATGGCCAAGTAAAATTCACGCAATTTAGTCAGATGCATTGAAACAAGCAAACTCAGAAATTTATGTAATAAATACATCAAAAATCACTATTTTATCAACTAAAGCTATATTAAATTTGTCTAAAAAAATTGTTAATACTGTATATAAAAATTATAACTTCTACAAAGAAAGTTAAAAAAAATTATAAAAATATCTACCAGTACAAATTTTTTACCGGTGGTCTTGCTGCAGCTCCAGACCTAAGGTGTCGGTTGAAGCAAGATTCTCATCTTTATAGGCACTGTTAGTTGGTTTTAATGGAACTTACTTTGTATGCAAATTAGCCTAAAAATCCCCAGTTCAGTAGAACACAAAGCCTATGCTCTGATTCCTTTCACTGCCATTGCCAAGGTTCCTCCTCCGATATCACAGCCAGCCTCCATTTCAAATAATAGGTGAGCTCATCTCCATTACTTATTGTGCTTTGAGTTACTTTTCAGGCACTTGGGAATTGAATAGTGGGTATTGAGTTGCATTTTATTTGATCATAGGATCTCAACTTTTGATACCAAAAGTTTGAAACTATTTTTTTGATGCAGAAATACATAATATTGTGGAGTCTTGACTAGGAGGAATCATGAGAACTTCTGTTGAAAATGGGGCTTCAATCAAGCTTGAGGTTTGAGCTCAGACCTTGTTTTTCTAATTGTTCAAAAATGGTGGAGTTTTAAATTGTTGTCTTCCCTTCAGAAATCAGTTTTACATGTGGTATACTGAATCAAATTGTGACAACCAGGGAATGTACAAAGCAACCATAGTGTGTTTTATTCTTGGAGCTGGGGCCCTAATTGCTTGGACCAGTTTGCTAACAATCCAAGATTATTACTATAAACAGTTCCCTGTGAGTTTATTCATGCTTTCTTTCACTTTCTTCTGACCTAGATTTGACTTTATATTGCGAAGTTTTTACATCAGGTGGTTGAAGAGCTTATGAGATTCATTTTCAATCGAGCTAATGACCCATGTCTTTCCTTCACCTGGTCCTCACACATATGAGAGAGGGGTGGATCCCAACCTTCTCCCATTGTGTAAGGGCAAGAGGAGTGCAAGAAGCTTTCTCCTTTTCAATGAGACTAATTCCATATGGTTTTCACAGATTCTCACCCTCTTTATTTTAGTCTTTAAACTAAAAAAACTCTTGCGGTGGCTCCTAATTCTTGGCACTTTGCTTGGTGAAAATTTGTTTTCAACTAAAAGTATTTTTTTTATTACAATGACATAATAAATCCTACCTAAAATCAAACATATAACCTAGAGCTCAAGCTTTAATAGTATGATTGGCGACCACCAGGTCATATTTTATATGGTGAGATGATAAGTGCTCTAATTAGTTCAACTGGAACTTATGTTTATATCACTAGCCTGTAAAATTGAATTCCATGACATATAGATTAAATTCCATTACATTTAAGAATGATCATTTTGCAAGTAAACTTCCGTGAAAGTCCAACACTGGATAGACTGCAATATCTACAAATGCATTCTCTTTGTGGACTAACAAAGTGATCATTGGCATGTGAAGAGATACCATCCATCTCGGGTACTCACCCTCTTTTATGAACCGATTGCACTTGTTACATCCGTAATACTAGCATACCATGAGGCCAAGATCAATACTAGACTGCGGAACATATGGGGATTCATTATGTTTTTCATAGGCACTTGGTTTCTCTTGATTGTAAGTATAACAATTCCCTCTTTATCCTCTAAATAAAACCATGTAACACAATTTAATACTATTTCTAATTGCCTCTAACCATTTGGGGTGACAGTTAGACCTGGCAACCTCGGGGAAAGGAGGAATTGGGCCTTACATTTGTATTTGTGCAATTTCTGCTATTTATGGAATAGCTGATGCCCTTGTCCTTGGAGGAATGATAGGAGATTTATCTTTAATGTGCCCTGAATTTATCCAGGAAAAATTTCTCAGTCCCTCCTGTTTTTTCATTTTGGTAATTTTGGTAGCTTCTCTATCTCTCTTCAAGCTAATACATTCATATTGTACATGTTTCATTTCTGCAGTCCTTTGTTGCTGGCAATGCTGCATCTGGGGCTATTGCCTCTGCTTTGAGATTGCTCACAAAAGCAGTTTTTGAGAAATCTCATAACGGCCTTCGTAAGGGGTTTAGTATGTGACTTACTATATTCATACAAAAGAAGAGTCGATTTTTATTAAAAACTGATATGCATTCTCTCCTAACTTAAGGAGGATTCGTTATTTCAATTGTTTCTGTTAACTTGAACGCATCCTACTGTTTTCAGTACTATTCCTTGCAATATCAATATTCTTGGAGTTCTTGTGCATCTTCCTATATGCAATTTACTATCCCAAACTGCCGATAGTGGTGCACTATCGCAAGAAGGCAGCCTCAGAAGGATCAAATACTGTTTCAGCTGATCTTGCTGCTGCTGGCGTCAAAAAAGAAGAAAACCAAGTAAATTGACTATAAATGTTGCAAGAAACATGTTTGAAAGTTAGACAGCATATTCTTAAAGGTTTTGAAAATTTTGTAGGATGAAGTTGATCGATTCAGCAACAAACAACTACTCCTGCAGAACATTGATTATGCACTTGAATTGTTGCTGATATATGTACTGACAATGTCCATTTTCCCTGGATTCCTCTATGAAAACACTGGATCCCACGATCTAGGTGCATGGTAAGCACTAAAATTGTAACACAGTCATTAGTTGCCATAGTTGATTTTAACGTGAAATTTTCAAATAACAAAATCATTCAATTCTTGTAACATGTTGAGCAAATATACACAGCTTTTGATTGTCTGAAGTGGCTATGTCACTTCTTAAAGCATGATCATACTTCCTAAATTTTGTCATTTCTTACAATATCATGGACAAAGCCGTGTGTAGTGTGAAAAGGCTATGCCTCCCTCAAAATTTCATTTTTCCCTCCCCAAGTTCAATCTGACCTTCTGGGTGTATTGAAGAACCAATTTTGAGCATTGAGGGATCAAATCGATACAGAAATTCTCTCAAATACAAAATTGATATAGATATAACCTTCATCGATGAAGGATAAAATAGAGTGTTTAGTTCTGTTCATAATATATGAATCTAGCACTCCCAAAGTTTCATTTTGTCTCCCTAGATTTTGACCCTTATTCCACCCTTGATATGATTTCTCAAAATAGATTTCTTTGATGGTGCTTACTTCTCATCATCCAAAGTTGTTTAATTTCTCTTGCTGCAAACTTAGCTTTGATGCTTATTGATCTTTTCAGGTACCCAATTGTTCTGGTTACAATGTTCAACATATGGGATTTTATCTCGAGATACTTTCCGGTATTGAGATTCCTAAAGATGGAATCCAGGGTGGCCTTAATGGCTGCAGTTCTTGCAAGATTCTTGCTGGTTCCAGCATTCTACTTTACAGCGAAATATGGTCAGCAGGGATGGATGATCCTTCTCACATCCTTTTTGGGGCTAACTAACGGATACCTCACTGTTTGTGTAATTACAGTGGCACCCAAGCCTTACAAAGTAGGTCTCTGCATATACATATCATTGATGCATAATGCACATTACATGAGAATTTGTCTTTTTACTCTTGAAAAATAATAAAATTATGGTTTTCTGTTTTGTAGGGGCCTGAACAAAATGCCTTGGGCAATTTGTTAGTGATGTGTACTTTATGTGGCTTTGTTGTGGGGGTTGCTCTCAATTGGTTATGGCTCATAGGGAAACCAGAAGCAATATGAAGATCCAGTGATCTCGTTTTCCATTGGTGAACCAAAATCAATTCATCGTATCTCTGCTATGGCTTATGTACTATTGACGATTTACTTAAGGAAATATCTATTATGAGGAGTTTTCTATTGTATATAATTAATGGAAGGTGATTATGCTGATGACTTTTTGATTTTCTTGATAGGGATCTGTTGTGTTTAAATATCCCTGATGAGATGAAATTGTGATAGTTGAATGGTCTATAGCCTGAGTTTCATAAATTGATTGTGTGACCATCAATGGAGGCATAAAAAATGCAATGAGGTAAGCTAGAACTACCCTTAACAAACATGAATTTTATCAATTTTAGACTATAGTTCATTTTCGATCAATTTACATATATTTTGATTAATTTATTTCTTTAGATCAATCATAGATCATTCATATTTCTAATCTCAAAAATTCATTAAATTTCAAGAAAAGTATGCGAATGATACAAGGCAAAAGATAAATAGTATTTGTGCTAGAATAGGATTGATGTAATATGCTGAAAAAAAAAAAAGAGAGTGGGAAGTATTAGTACGCAAAATTAGCCCACACGGCAATTCCGTTTGTCAAGTTATTGTTTAGTGACATGGACCTTTTACAGTTACGTCCATTTTTATACTTATTATACACAAAATTCATACATATTTTAAAGTTTTTTAGAAAAAATTATAAAATTTTATATAAAAATTATAACCATTTTATACTATCAGCATACAATATGGTTTCCCTCACCATCCATTCCTTCTCTATTAAACTAATAATTAATTTCATTTTGAGGAATATTTTAGTTATTTGATATACGCACGTTGGTGTACCTATGGTGGTTGGCAGCGCAGACAAATTTAGTCAACTTTTAGTTTCCCATATATGTTCGTATGGATAAGAACTGTTTTTACCAATTACAGTTTAACGGTTAACGTTGTGGGATAGAAAAGAATGTACGCAGTGTTTTCCTTCTTTCTTTGGTTCCCATGCAAAACAAACCTTTATATGGCAGTGTTGATGCACGTAATGTTCTTTGCCCAAATCGTTTTAAAAGAATATGCTAACGTTGAGAGTTCCTGAAGAAATCTCTCTGGCCATTTTCCATTATATATGTATATGATATATGCTGCCTTGCTTATGTGAAATTCTGAATCTTCTTCTTTGCTTTTTTCTCACTCCAACTTCATTAATATGAACTTCCGTGAAGCAATAGTTTCTTTATCTTCATTATAAGAACCGAAATCCTTAATCACACCCTTCTGCAATAATTAAGTGTTTCTGCATTGCATTTTGGCAGTTTCTTTTTGTTCAACTTCTATCATTTCTTCTTTATCAGTTCTCTGATATTTATTCTCTGGTATGCATTCGACTTTCTTTCTTCATTTCTGTCTTTGTTGCAAATTTATTCAGAAAGGAAAATGGTGGGAAAAAAAGGACGACAGAACCGTTTTTCTCCCCAACCAATGATGATATTACATCATTTTTTATTTTTTCCCCATTTTCTTGCTGCCTTAATTAGGTCATAGTTTTAGCCATACAAAAAATATTTACGTATAATATTGAGAAAATAAGAACATATTTGATTCGCATAACTATAATTTAGAGAAAATGTTAGTCTTTACAAACATTTTTAGATGCCAGAGACCAGTACAAAACCCATTTTGTCAGTTAATCAAATATTTTCACAAGGAACCAATTCCAGTGGCATGGAAAAAACCAGGTGTTGGGTGGACCAAATTGAATTTTGATGGCTCTTGCAAAGGCAGAAATGGGAAAGCCAGCATTGGAGGGGTTGTAAGAAATCATAATGCAGAATTTTTGCTGGGCTACGCGGAATCCATAGGTCGAGCCAATAGCACCATTGCTGAACTCACTGCACTTCAAAGAGGTCTGGAATTAGTCCTTGAAAATGGTTGGAATGATGTTTGGCTTGAAGGAGATGCCAAAACATTGGTTGAAATCATAGTGCAAAGGAGACAAGTTAGATGCATGGAAGTGCAGAGGCACATTAGTCATATAAATTCCATTTTACCAGAATTTAACAATTGTATTGTAAGTCATGTGTATAGGGAAGGAAATAGGGCAGCTGATAAATTTGCTCAAATGGGGCATCGCTTGGATAAGCCTAGAATTTGGAGACACATTCCTCCCAATGAAGTTTTGGCCATTGTGGATGACGATGCTCAAGGTAAAATTGTTCTTCGCAGGAGATAATCATAAAAATATTTGTATTCTTTCTTGTGTATATATATACATACATACACAGGGGATAGGGTTTACAAAATAAAAATCATGTATATGTAATTTATTCATTTGTATAGTATTGTTATCAAATGTAAAAATGGAAATTGTTGAATCTATATATATTAATAGCCACGTAAATTATTAATATCTATTTCTCTTCAAATTGTAATTGTTTGTATATTTAAAGATAAAGTGAAAAAAGAAAATATAAATTTAATTCTTAGAGATAATAAATGCTGGCCAAATTTAGATAATTTATGTCAAAATTGATAAATAACTTGGTTTATTTACATACACTCTGGTCAATAGCTTAGAAGTTGAGTTTTGGATACATGAAACCTGAACTCAAGTTGTTCATTGTATTTTTCAGAGTTCATTGAAAGTGACTTTCTCTGCAAGTAATAAGCTTGATCATTTCTTACTCTATCTACTTGGTCAATTATGGACTCCATAACTTGATTATTGTTGATGCCTCCATGTTGCACAATGTAGGTAAAATTCATAGCAACTATCTTATTTTCAAAGAGCTGAAACTGGTGCTAGTTATATTTATGACTTTCTTCAGCATTCTGATTCTAACGTTGCCCTCTTGACAGTGAATATCAAACTTGGATATCTGATTAGCCTTTTGCATTTAACAGAATCAGTTTCATTTGTACAAAGTAAATCCCCAGCAACTGAATAATGCCAAGATGATCTCTGGATTCAGCCAATGGCCATGAATTGCATTTTCTATAGATACTCCACGTTACTCAAACATCCAGAGTTTGTTAGATAGAACTTTGTAAGCACACCTTCAGTGGAAACCACAAAAATCTGATGTGATGACCTTTCTTGAAGCTCTGTATGTCCTGAACTTATCTCTTGGTATCAAGACTTGGTTGATTTTCCAAAAGAAAATAAATCTTTCTGCTACGATAATCACTACCCTGAACAACCTTCGACAAAGTCACTCATTATTTTTCATGTTGTGAAGTAGTGATTCAGTTTCGCCATTCTCACTGTCCCGTTTTTTGGTCTTGACCTTATCCACAAGAGCTTTGCGAACAGCCCGTTGGATTTGTCTTTGATGCTTCTTGAGCATTTCTTCTACATCGCCCCCTGGAGGGAGCAATGGTCCTGTATAGTGGATGTGACCATTTTTGGAAGCATAAGCCTGTGGTTGAAATAAAAAACAAAGTCATAACTTTATAGGTCCATGGTTATACTGGGAATAAATCAGTAATTGTAGTTGAAAGCAAATTCTCCATACTAATTCAGACAGAGAACAGAAGAGAATACAAAGAGAAAATATCTCCCTACAACATTGAAAAAACTTCATAATCCATGTCATAGATATCACAGGGAAATCTTTATATCGAGAAAGATAAGCAAGCAGACAGGTCTCTCAATAACACTCAAACTCACCTTTTTTCCATTTTCTGGTTCCCTTTAAGCTGGCATTTTTTATATTGCACACTCTATCTTCTCACTAGTCTTGAAGTCTGATGGAGCAGCTGTCGTTGTGTGAGGCATTAAAAGGGAGACTAAATAATATAGAAGAACAACCACAAAGTGATTATCTATCAGTAATGTCTTTACCGTAAGCTCTTTCCTCAGAGGGCTTGTCTTGTACGAGGTGTTGGGTCCAGCCAGCAATTGATTGGACTCACCATCAGCCAGATGGCTATATTGGTTATTACTAAAGCGGTCATCTGTCCACTGTGAATTCACGCTACAGTCACCACCAATACCAAACCGTGAACCGCCTCGAACTAAAACTGAATTTGAAAATCTAGATAACTGTGTCGCACTGTCATGCATGAAAGATCTCTGTTTTCTCAACTCGGCAGGTTTTGGAGCTTCTTCCTGGTTCACTTTGTGTGAAGATCCATATGCAATTGGATGCATCAACTGGCCAGAGTGCGAGTAAACATTGAACGCTCTTGACCGTACAGGTAAAACAGGGAAGCCAACACCACCATCCCCTTCAGGATTGTATTTCTCACTGATGCATTTAAGGTTAGGCTTCTCTTTTCTCTTCTGAAAAAAGAAACAAATGGAGAAAGGTGGATCAGACGATTACAATTCAATTCTTATGAACAAGAGATCCATTAATGCATATGTCTATGAATTAGCGAACCTGGATTGAAGCCTGCAACTCAGCATTGAAATCAGGTGCTGGCACAGCTCTAGATTCTCTGGAATCCCTCCTAATTGATTCTTGTTCATGTACTTTATGACCCGCAGATCTTAGTCTGTTCCCAAATGAACAAATGGGCAACATAAGTAGCACACATATAAGAAGAGAAAAGGTGTTTAGGGAATCATCCTTACAATAAAACTCAAGCCAAAACTATTACCACAAAGGAAAGTATAAAAAACCAAAAAAAAAAAGAACTGATTTGCTTTCATTAGAGGTTCCACTTCCAGAAATCAACGTCACCAAGAGAATAAAAAGGAAAAGAGCCATTCTAATATCCCTCAAATCTTTGAGAATGATGACACTCTTCCCCTTGAAATGTTATTTTATCAAATAAATAGAAAAGGATTACATGGTATTCCAACTGAGTTATTTTATTTAGAAGTTCAAAAATCACTATCTCCAAGAGAAAGCAAAGAAAAGTAGGCTTTCCATCATCCTTTAAAAATATAAGTATAATGATATCAGTCCCCATGAAATGCAGATTTACCAAATAAATAGAAAAGGCAAATTAGCAAATATATATTTATATATACACACATGGAAGCAGCATGGTACCGTGTTATAATTCTAAAAGACGCTAAAAACAGATCTCACAAAGTCATGTGAGACTGTGACATAATGAATGATTTAGAGATGGAATACCTTCTAGCTTCCTCTTCTCGGCGCTTGGCATCAAACTCCTTGCTTGGTGGATACTTCGGCATAGTTGATGGATCACAAGGAAGCGGCTTTGTTGTGAAGAACTAGACAACATGTATAGAAGAGAAGGGTCAAGGTTAGAGCATGAGGAAAATGACCTCCATTCAGACATGACTTGTGGTATGAACTTTAATCAGAAAAAATGAATTTCTACCTACCTCACTCTCAAGTGCTAAAGAAGCAGTTCCTCGATTCTCAGGTTCTACAGAAAGAAGGACCTCCAAAAGGCTCAGTGCTGATGAAGGCAAATCCTTGAATGCCTCAGCAACAATCCGTTTATAAGGACAAGCAGGTTTAAAAATTGTTGCGTGTGGCAGCTTTGACTTCTTCCAGTATTCTTCAGAAGGGGAACCGCAAAGTTTGAAGATCTTATGAAGTTGCTCCACCTAGAATGATGGATTATAACATCTTATTACCCAATTAAATCATAGAATACTTTGACAAAAGAAATAAAGTAATATTCAAAAAGTTGAAAGTTGGCTAGTGATAGTCTAAAGTAATGTAATATAAGAACATTTGCATGCTTTTATATTAATAATTAATCGTGTTTTTCCTCTTAGTTTTGTAAGTTTCTCTTCCTATACTCATAATGTAACGGTCAAGGAAGAGGACTAAGTTATTTCATCACAAAACAGGAGCTCAGGTTAACAGATATTAAGGCTTCAGTATGTCCTACAAAACGTTGATGCAAGCCTACCTCAGTTCTTCCAGGCATTAAGGGCTTCCCAGCAAACAATTCCCCAAGAATACAACCACTACTCCACAAGTCCACAGCAACTCCATAATCGGTAGCCCCAAGTAAGAGTTCAGGCGGTCGATACCACAAGGTTACCACACGACTTGTTAAAGGCTGCCTCTCAGATGGCTGGAAAAAGGTTGCTAGCCCAAAGTCACCAATCTTCAGGTTGCCATTATTGTCAACCAAAAGATTTGAGCCCTTTATATCACGGTGCAGAACACCATGTTTGTGACAATGATCAAGACCACGAAGAAGCTGTTGCATATAACACTTGATCTGCAGTGCCAGTCGTAGTTTTTAAAAAATATGAGGATTCAAGTCATTAAAAACATGGGCCTCTTGTAAGAATAGAAGAAACGGATGGCATTGAATGAGTTAATAAAGATTAATACAGGTCATTTATGATTTGATGTTGTTAACAGTGATGCAAATAGATGCTAGACTGCTAATGGATGAAGAATTGACACTAGGGGGTTTGTTTGAATCATACAAGAAGTAAGTTCTTAAGGGAGGATAGGTAAGCAACTTTTCACATTTTGTGGGAAGTAGAACTTCCTTGCATTTTATGGGAAGTAGAACTTCCTGGGAAGTTCTGCTTCCTCCATTTTGTCAATTAATAGTCAATCAAACAATACATCCATTTGCGACTTCTCAAGAAATTGTACTTTTTATATAACTTTCTATCAACCAAATGATCTCTAATAAAAGATTCATGACATGATTTTTTTTTTCTATTTTCAACCTTTTTCGTTATTGTACTTTGCCAATTATTAAGTCCATTGGATGCATAAGATGCTGAAAAAGTACACCATTATGAACAGAAAGAAATTATGCCAATAATGATATAATATAGGTCATTAAGCAAGTTTACAAAGGAGAAGTCACATAACCTACTGAATCAACATGTTTCCATCAAGTAAATTTAAATTGAAAGGAAATGAAAAACAGTGATTTAAGGCAAAAAGATTCTTGTGTGGAACATAATCAAAAGCTCAAATCAAGTACCTGTGGTTCATTTAACTTAATCCCCGGCGTTGCTACAAGCCCTACAAGATCATGCTCCATGTATTCAAAAATAAGATACAAGCTGCCAGAAACCCTTGAAGTAATAATGCCTTCAAGTTTCATGACATTAGGATGATCAAGCCTTCGCAGTACAAGAATTTCTCTTGCCATAAAACGAACACTTTCTGGATCAATGTTAGCAAATCGAACCTTCTTCAATGCAACAATTTTATTTGTTTCAAGATCATGGGCTCTATAAACACTGCTGTATGTTCCTTGCCCAATCTGCAGTATGCAGGAAATTTAATCTGCTTACTAGTAAAGAAAAATTGTAAGAAGACAAAAAAAATTCCACAGAAGTTATTTTGATCATCTTATATATGCTAATCTGCACACATAAAGTATATATATTCTACAGGGATCTCAGAGGCCCTTTTAAGCCAAAGTATTTGGATTTATGAACTCTTAAACAAGCAACAAGATGATACTAAGAAAAATGGATGCAAAATAAGTTGAGTCATGTGACTCGTCTTTCTCCAATATGATTTGAAGATGCTCCCACATTTCAATTTAAGAACTCTCCAGTATATGATTTGAGTCATGTGATTGTGCTCCAGACAATCAATCAACAGTCGGTTTATGTAGAAACATAAAAAAAAAAAAATTAACAGATAAACAAACAAAAATGCTTCAAATGAAATGACTCTATTTGCCTTCTCCAGCTTCTTGAATGATTCAGCTCTGCGAGGTATCCAACCACTAATGGCTTCCCCTGCAACAGAAGTGAGCCAAACAGG
>JANHAO010017855.1:0-13823 GCA_026873985.1 Saraca asoca
ATAGTGAAATCCTCCTACACTTGCCCGTGGTTTTTCCCTAATTTATTTTGGAGTTTTCCACGTAAAATATCTGTGTCCAGTTTATTTTCATTCTTCTCAATTTTACTTTAGTTGTGAATCTGCTTTGTACCATAATCTTCCTAACAATAATGAAAGAAATGCACAGAAAATAAATTCAGCTCCTCTCAATATCGGAATCAGTCGCGCACACTCCAGCGGTGAAGCACAACGCCGATAGGCGAGATTCCGAAAGAAAAAGGGTGAAATTATGGTCTAATCACACATCCAAAAGCTTCGGAATCGATAACGAAAGCAGTGAAGAAGGGGAAAATGAAATTCAAAATGAGAGGACACGGACAGATTGACATTAACGAAAGCGTGTAGAAGGCGCTTGAATATGAATAAAAAATTCAACAACAGCCTGCCACGTGGCATGTGTAGGAACATGGACATAGTATACAAACCCTTGGTTAATATCAGATAGATTAGTAAGGGTTGACATCGAAAATCATTTTTTTTTTTGTGAGAGTACTGCCCCTTTTGTTTTGTTTTGTTTTGCTACTAAGACATAAAAAATGCTACTCTTACATTTCAGAAAGATTTAGTTAGTGACAACTATCTTTAGTAATTGATTATAGTTTTAATAATTAATTATTAAAAATATTTAATTATATTTTTAAAATCTTTTAATAATTAATCATGTATAATAATTTTAATTAAACTAAAAATCATTCATAATAATTTTTTATTTTTACCGGATTATAAAGAATGAAAATTAAGATTTGCATATAAATTAACTTCACTTTTTTTTTCAATCATAATGTAATTATATATCTTATTATTCTTTTAGTAATTTAACAGTAAAATAATGATTTTCTTATACATTATTCAAATAAAAATAATTTTTTCATAATCAATTATTAATTATATTTATAACTAATTATCTTATATTATACTAGACAAACCCTAAATTAATTAAAAGAAGATTATATTATTTTTTATTACATCAATGTATTATCTTTTTTTTTTAATTTATTAGTATATTTTTTTATTGGCTTACTACACATAAGTCAAGTAAAATAAATGTAACTAAATCTTTCTCCTAAATTTGGATGTGGGAGCACGTAATTACGTACTCTCATCCCTTTATGTCCGTATTTAAACGGATTGATTATTATTTGATTTAATTTATAAAAAAAATACGGATCAATCTGTTAGGTCTGTAGGCTTTAAGTCTGTTTAACAACCCTACTCTCATGTTTAAGTGGAGATTAGAATTCTATGTAGGAGTTTTGGGCCACAAAATGATTCCATCGCATTGAATAAACTTCATAATGAAAGCACTTAAGGTTTGTGTCATTGGTTGCATTAATAATATAATCAATTATTTAAAAACCTTCGAAACCGGTTATCCACGGTCAAACTGGAACGGTCCAATTCATTTTTTTGTTTGAAAAACAACGTCTGTCCAGGGGTCAGGTGCCCTGCAAGACGGCAATGTATTTCTGTCCTCGGGATTTTGATCATCTAAAAGTGTAGTTGGTTGATTCAAAATTTAATAAATAATAAAATAATCTTTAAATTTATAATTATTTATTTTTTAAATTTTTTATTGATAATTATTATAATTTACTTTATTTTCTAATATGCATTTCACGTTTAGAAAAATTAAATCTACATCGATATACACTTTTAAAATTTAAGGTCTGCCAACGAAAATTCTCAAAATATTAACTTTTACTTTTCCTTTAGTTGTTAAGGCTGCCCAACTTCTTAATCCTTAGCATAAATTCCATGTTTGGCCTTAAGCAAATTTTATTAAAGTTATCTTTAAGTACTTTCATATTCTCCCATATATCTGGCTAGGGGTGTGAATTATGATTTGGGTTAAATGCAAATCAAGGATAAATAGAAATTTTAATCTTATAGCCTTATTGAATTTGTAATTTAATTTTTATAATTTTATTTTATGTAATTATATTTTAAAATTTAAAATAATTTATAATTAAATTCTCACTATCAATTTGTATTAAATTCAAGTAATAGGATAACTTAAAAATCTAGTTGGAATTCATTTTTTTAACTTCTTTATCATTTTTCATTAATGATTTCAGAAAAAAAAATTCAATATTTTTAATCCTTATTATTATAACAATTCATTTTTCCTCTTATGAAGAAAATAATGAATGTAATTTTGTTATATGATAGTAAAAAGTTAACAAATAAATTAAAGTAAACATAACAAGTCAATAAATATAAAATGTCAATATATAATTTAATGAATACATAAGATTCTATTAATTAGATTTAATATCAGTTGATAATAAAGATTTAATTACAAATAATTTTAAATTTTAAAATATAATTATACAAAATAAAATTATAAGAACTAAATTTTTAATTTAATAAAATTATAAAAATTAAAACTTCTATTATATTTCCATGTTAAAAATATTTTTATTGACGATGGGTTTTAGTTTGACCCAAATCCGATCAACGGAAGGGATTCTTTGGAGACTCAAGCTGTTTCTCGGTTCTTGAGACGATGGAGAGGCGCTAAATGGTAGGAGGAAGGGGGAGAAGAGAGAAATACATAAGGATTAATGTGGTTCGGGTAAATCAGGGTGACATCGGACCTTACGTTTATGGAGGTATTTTATTAGTACGAAGGAATGTTTATAGAGCCTTGTGATGGCTTCCGGCAAAGTTTCTACTAGTATTCTCTCGATCTTTTTTTACAACGACTCTAGCCCCATTTATAGAAGTATAGAGGGGTACAAATGAAACTAAATTTACTGTACATCTGTTATATCAAGTATTAAATGTATAAGACTACCGAGGGTACTAGAGACTGGCTTTTGCAAACTACTTTCTGCGAGTGGGACCCGATGGTCGTATTTGTAAAATAGCAATGCAAGTTGTTTGTTAGCTTCATGCTCGATTTTAGTGAGCTTCTAGCAGGGTAAGGCTGCGTCCTAACGAGCTTGGGCTCATATGCTGGGGCTGTTATTGTTTCGCGACTTCGAGCTCGTTCGATCAGCGATCTTGGGTCTTTAACGAGCTGAAGGCTTCTGCATAGTGATCTAGCGAACTTGTCCCTTAGTCAGACTCGACTTCTTTTGATCTTTTGCTAGTCCACTGCCCTGTGCCAATTTCTAGTGATAACAGTTTTTGATAGCCTATAAAAGAACATTTATTTTTAGCCTAATTCAACAGATATTTACTACTTGTTTTCCCCATTTTTCATTACATCTTTAGAATTGATGACAACGATAAATGTGAAATAAAAGTAGACAGCTCTCAAAGCTAGCTCCCCAAGGAATGCATTAATACATGGAATGCCATTGGCAAATAGTATATGAAGACTTGCATTTATTTCATAGCTTAGAAAGAGGAAAAAAAGCAGCAGCAGCAGCATCCATACGATAGAATGCTATTGGCAATAGTATTAAAGGAGCTTCAGCTTTGAAGGTATGTGGTTCAGAATAGCAACTAAACCAGAAGAAGAACGCTGGCAACCTGGACAAAATAGTACATGTTGTGCCATAACATGGTTCGGTCAATAATTAATTACTTGAATTTAATTCGGTAGGGTCCATTGGTCTATCAAGCACCCTTTTATCTCAGGAGATCATTCGTAACATATCATGTCTGTAAATGAAAGATATTATACGTGTTAGTAGCAGTAATCAATCAATAGTGATTGGTGATGCCTTTGTAGCTGGCGGTGAGTACTGAAAGCACAGAAAGTCCACGTCTTTGCTGCAATTCTCAGAACCACATGGCTGAAATTGGCATATCTTAAATGCCATAGTGAGAGGTCATGGTTTGAGTACTAAGACCCCATCTACTTGCTGGCTTTACCCAACAACATAAATGTAGCCTTTAATCGGCTCATTTTCATGGCCACCTTCTCCGTATCTTTCTCTTGTTATGTTTCAATATCAGGTAAAAAAGTGACAGTGTGCACACTGCATCTGCAATGACTATTATACACTCTCTCTGCTTCAACACCCAGAAAGAAGGACAAAACTAATTTGTTTTATGGAGACAAAAACAGCAGTTTTTCCCGCAGCCCTTTCCACTTTCCTCATCTTCTTCTTCTCTGTAACAGCAGCCAGCCTCTCTTTTGACTTCTATGCAGCTTCATGTCCATCAGCTGAGCTTATTGTAAGAAACACAGTCAGCTCTTCCTCTTCCAATGATCCTTCCATTCCCGGAAAGCTACTTCGCTTGGTTTTCCATGACTGCTTCGTAGAGGTCAGTGCTTGTCATTTTCTCTTTTCATCGGCTAATTGTTTTAGTCCTTTTCGGAAAGGCACTTATCAATAAATAAAATTGTTTTTCGACTGAAAATAGATTAAATTCATATTTAACCTCAGATAGCCTGTACATTATCCTTCCCCATGTTTGGATTAAATTTAGGAATAACCTTATTCTTCTTCTTTCTACCCTCTTTTTTTTTAATTTGTTAAATTACAAAATTTTTACTGAGGGTCTCATTTAGGAATCTTGGATAGTGGCTACAGTACTAATTTACAAGCGAACAGAGACAAAATTGATAATCTGATGCAAAATCCAAACGGGTTTGAAGGTGAGATAACCTCAAAGGTTGCATTCATGCAAAGGAATCAGGATTATGCACTCTCTGATTGTAGCCCAGTTAGTCAGTTTTTTTCTCATGTAATTAATCAATTGTTCGCTGACATGCAGGGATGTGATGCATCAGTGATGCTACAAGGAAATAATACAGAGAGAACTGATCCAGGAAATAGGTCACTTGGAGGATTCTCAGTGATAGATTCAGCAAAAAGAGTCCTTGAGATCTTCTGTCCAGGAACCGTTTCTTGTGCTGACATAATTGCTCTGGCTGCTAGAGATGCTGTTGGAATTGTGAGTTCTCCCTAATTGCATCCCTGATGTAATGTCTCTTTTGATATGGTATTTTATTCAAGGAAACTTGAAAACAGGTTGGTGGACCCATGATTCAGATTCCAACAGGCAGGAGAGATGGGATGGTATCAGTAGCTTCAAATGTGAGACCCAACATTGTGGACACCACTTTTACGATGGATGAGATGCTTAAGCTCTTCATCTCCAAAGGATTGTCTCTTGATGACCTTGTCATCCTTTCAGGTGCATATTGTATGTCCACTGAATTGCAAAGTTACAACTTTCCAAGCAAATCATCTCACTTGTTGGTTTTACTTCTCTTTCATAATTTTTATTTTCCCTGCTTTCAGTCTCTTCCGCTGTGATTAAATTTTAAAACTTGATCCTTTCCAAGAACCAGAACTACTCATCAAATTTATTATAAATTCTGATTTGCCCTTTGCTGTTGCCCTGTTTGAGTCTACATTCTACTTATTGAATTTACAGTTTTCATGTATCAAATGTCTCAAATTTGGGCTTAATAGCACTTTTGGTCTCTCTAGTTTCACAATTATTGCAATTTTATTTGTACCAATTTCACGTCCTTCTAGTTTTAAAATTAGAGCAATTTGGTTCTTATTGTAATTATAATTATATGACATATTTATTTGATATGTCATACCATTGTCTGTCATGTCATTACAAAAACAGATATGATATACTTGGTATACTTTTGTAACTTTATTTTAATGTGACATAATTAATGCATTTTTGTAACTCTGATTACTTCTGTGACAGTTGATGTGGCATTACATGTTATATAAATATATGCCACATCATCACCATAGGGACCAAATTGCTTTAGTTTTAAAAGTAGTAGGAGGATAAACTATTTATTATTGAAATTAAAAGGTTAAAAATGCAATGTTCTTAAACTATGAGGGTCAAAATTATAATTAAACCTCAAATCTTTTATTCTATATAGTAACGTTGAGGCGTTGCTTGCAGGAGCTCACACCATAGGAACAGCCCACTGCAGCTCATTCAGTGATAGACTCCAAGAGGACTCAAAGGGGAATCTTATTCACATTGACACATCCCTTGACCGCAGCTATGCAGAACAGCTAGTGAAACAGTGTCCATCAGGTGCAAGTCCATCTGTAACGGTTAACAATGACCCTGAAACATCTATGGTGTTTGACAACCAGTACTACCGAAATCTTCTTGCCCGCAAGGGCCTTTTCCAGTCAGATTCTGCTCTCATGAACGACGAGAGATCAAGGAAATTGGTAGAGGATTTGGCAAACGACCAAGACCTTTTCTTCGAGAATTGGGGCCAGTCGTTCTTGAAGCTCATCTCCATCGGAGTCAAAACAGGCAATGAGGGTGAGATTCGAAGTTCTTGTGCAGCAACAAATGCATTGCTCTCAGAACCGAAGGCTTGAGGAGAGTCAGTTTCCTGTCATTGGATATAAGCAGAGCTGCCAGAACTTCAAGAGAAATTTTCTCATAGAAAAAGTATATATATACACCTTGTGATGTCACATAACAAATAGCTTCTGTAGATGATTCTGTTGCTGCCTTGCTGTTGTTAAATCTCTTGGACCTGCCGTTTGATAAAGTAATGGTGTTTGGTTCTCTAAACATACTCTTTTATATAAGAACTATTTTTTCTCTTTTTGGTATTAAATTCAATATACTAACATTGCTATTTAATTTGTTCTATTTTAAAATTATAAAAATGATTTTAAAATAGTGTTATTATAAATATATTTCTTAAAATTTGGCATGCCTGGTGTCTATCATTAGAAAATATGAAAATTAATTTTAAAATCTTTACTCCACGATAAAAAAATATAAGCTATTACACTAAATATAAATAATTTAATAATATATGCAATATAATTACAGGTGGATTGGGATTTTTATAAGTGAAAAGTTCTTTAATGATTTAATTTTCTTCTCAATTTTGTGAAATCAGTAATAGATGAAAATTTGATTTGTTAAAAATTTAAAATTGACTTAAAACCTTTTAGTTGTTTGCTTTAATTTTTTTTTTCAATTTTCAAGCCCAGTAAAAAATATATGAAAGAAAATATACAATAACACAATGGTATAACAAATCATAGAATTAACTTTTTTTAATTAAAATAATCCCAAATAAACCTACAAAATGTAAAAGGCATTGTAAAGAAAAATTATAGAATTGATTTAAAAAAATTGAATAAACATGTAATAGATAAGGAGTAGTATAAAAAAAACTCAAAAAATATGCAAAAAATACAAATATAAAAGAGTTTTAAAAAAATGTAGCAATAACAAAGTAGATAATTAAATGCAATTAAGATAAACACCATAAATGATATAATTTCATATAATTAACACATTTTGTTTAATTAATAAAATAATGGAGCTAACCAACATAATATGATGACAAATAATCAAATAGCATAACAACTTAATACCATTGAAGTTATTCACCTTAACATACTATATTACAAAAAAAAAAAAAAAGATGATTTCTTCTCTAGATTGACTCCAAAATGTCAATTTAATACCATTCTTTCTAAAATAACAATTTCCAAATAGAAACATCAAGTAAGTATTATCCAAATTAATTATTATTTTAGAAAACTAACCATAATTTAAGAATACTCATAATTTTAGAGAAATTATTAAGCAATCAATTTACT
This sequence comes from Saraca asoca, assembly GCA_026873985.1. NCBI lineage: Eukaryota > Viridiplantae > Streptophyta > Magnoliopsida > Fabales > Fabaceae > Saraca > Saraca asoca. The sequence goes on from JANHAO010017855.1 coordinate 7,566, forward strand.
TTTGTAGTTCTCCTTCAAGTCCTAACCTTTGTAACCATGTTTCTTATTGTCAAAATTGTTGTCAAAATATGTAAATCTCCAATAACATTTGTAATATCAAGGATAAATAAAAAAATAGTAAATAATTTGTAATACTATATTGATACAAATTAACAGTCCTAGTAAAAGATATAAAATGCGAAAAACATGGATCTTACCCTTATTCCTTCAGGGGAATGTACATACTCCTTTATATGAAACAAATTCTTCTTTTGAATTGAATAAAATTGTAATTTATAGTCTTGTATTGAGAATTACAACAGACAATGAATCAGTGTTATATGAAAATAGCAAAATTAATAGTTATGCAACGTGATTTAATAATTGTGTGAAAAGAATTTAGATGTAGAAGCAAAAAGAGATTAAAGACATGAATTTTTAAAGTGGTTCAACTTAAATTAAAACTGCAATTCAAGTCTATTCTACTTGGATCATTCCTCAATCAGAAGAACATTTTATTAAGAAACCAATTAGGATTGAAAAAGGCTCTTGAAAGACCAGTGTAGAAAACAAACACAAGAATTACACAGGCTCTTGCTAACCTAAGAAAAACCATAAGAAATGAAACAAGCTTTTGCTAACCTATATAAGATTTCTATTACCCTAGAAACCTTAACGAAAAATGAAACAAATAAAAGCTAAAGTAAGACAATACAATACCACTGGTTTGAGATGAAATCTCAAATAATCAAGATGAATTCTACAGAACTTTGATTTAATTTATTAAATGATTTAAGAAAAGTAGTGAGATGAGAGCCAATCTTGTTTTTGCTTAATTTTCTCTGAGAGTTTCACATTTGAAGGAGGAAGAAAACTGTTAAAACTTGTTGAAAATTAGAAGCAGTTGAGCTTTTATAACTGTTGTAATTGACTATAACAGAATAACTAACTTTCAGTTGGTGCATTGATTTATGAATCGATTCAGAGTGGTTATAACTAATGAATCGGTTTGGTAATCGAATCTCAGTCTTTTGACATCAGGTCTTGAAACGATTATTGAATCGATTTAGGCAAAATTTTCAACCTTTGGTAAAAAACATTTTTTAAAACTTTTCTTTCATGTATCAATAGATGAATCGATTCCAAGATGATTTTTCACAAGTCTTCAGTGAATCGATGCGTGAATCGATTTATAAGGTAAAAAATAGTTTTATAAATTTTGTGCTTATGAAAAGGTCTTTAAAAAGACTTTGTTTGAAAAAAATCTTCAAGTGGTTTGATTGTATCTCACTATATTTAAAAAAGTAATTGAATTAAAATTCATTTGAATTTATTTAGAAAAGATCCTATTAAAATAAAAATAAATCCTAGATATATTCTTGGATTTTCTTGAATCATTTCCTTTGAACCTGCAAAATAAATTAAAAATACTAAAGTATATTGTCAGATAAAATTGTTTTTCAACATTAAAACCAAGCAAAATATGTAGCTAGGGTAACTTAGGCTAACACAAATTAATAAAAACATTAAAATATCATATTAGAAATATGCACATACTGCAAGAATTGTAAGAATGAAATAACCAATAACCTAATCTTTAATGACATGTTACAAAACAATTAAAATTATCAAACACAATGCATACATGATGCTGATTGAGAACCTATGAATGCAAAATTCCAAGTCAAGTTCACTCATTGCAAATCCTAATAGAGAAAAAAGAGATAAAACTACATTGTATCTTGAATAGGTAGCTACAACTCTGACTAAGGTGAGTAGGGACCTATCTTGTTGCAATCCTACTAGACCAACTAACCTATCATCGTAGGCTCAGTTACAAGGCTTGCACCATTAATATCCATAATTCTAGGTGTCAATTAGACCTAATAACATAATCACAACTTAATGGCCCATTATACAATATTTTTATGACATTCTAATAATTCAATTTAATACATAACTAAATTATGTTGGTCTAATATAAGAAATTTGAATGATCTCCTACTTGGGCAATATAGTTCAGTAAACAACAAATTGGATTATAATCTATGGCCAAAACAAAGAATGCAAAAAAAAATAAAAAACAATTATGACACTATTACAATCATGAGTCCAAAATAAGTATTCGATAATGTAGATTATCATATTCAATAGGAATGCTAATATCACACATGTTTTGAATACCTATATTCCAATGACCAAAACTGAACATGAAATGTGTGGGTAACAAGACATATATAACAAAATGTGATCATATGTATATCTTTATAATATGATCAATGCATGTGCCTAAGATGCTAAAATAAGAACCAGTAATCTCAACTCAACAATGTGTAGGGCCTAAATGTCTCTATCAATATACCATAAAACAATGAGTATAATCAATAACAACATATACATATACATATATGAAACATATGGCAATGTCATTAATACTTTAATAATGTACATCTCGAGATCATAATTAACATAAGTTTAGTATTTTCAACATAATACAAAAGAAACTTCCACTAATCTAGAATATCAAAAGACTCAACTAAACCCATATTTTTAACATAATCATGATACACTGGCATTGCTAAGTTTTTGGTTAGTGGATCTATAAACACACAATCCATGGAAACATGCTTAATTCAAGTATGATGCTCACATATCGTCTCTTTAACAAATTGATATTTCAAATAAAAGTTCTTTATATGGACACAACTTTTATTATTTTGAAAGAAACATGTAGCAACAACATTGTTACAATAAATAGTCATGGGCCTCAAAATATTCTCAATAATATTAAAATCAAATATGAAATTCCTAAATCACAGAACCTTATTAGTGACTTCAAAACATGCAACATACTCTATTTCCATAGTAAAGGTTGTTGTAAATGACTACTTAGTACTTTTCTACAAAACAACTTCTCTTGCAATCATAAAAATGTATTTAGATGTCAATTTGTTATCATTTGGACAACCAACAAAAATAAAGTCTAAGTAGCTTGTAACAATAAGACCATTAGATCTTCTATGGGTCAATATATAATTCTTTGTACCTTGCAGGTATCTCATAAAAATATTTATAGTAGTCCAATGTCTCTGACCTAGATCACTCACATATCTCCTCGGCACATCAATTATAAAAATAATATCAAGACATGTACATACCTAAGCATACGTTATGCTACCTACAATGGAAGCATACGTGACCACTTTCATTCTAGATTTATTTTCATCATTTTGAGGACATTAGGCTTTAGCACGTAACTATATTAAACCTTTTGAGCACTTTCTTAATATATGATCTTTCGGACAAGCCAAGAAAACCCTAGGATCTATCATGATAGATCTGTATGCCTAGTACAAAAGAAACATCATCAAGATCTTTCATATCAAAATGCTATAACAACGTTTGCTTTATCTCATTTAATAGGCTTATATCATTACTAGCAAGGAGAATATCATCAACATATAGCACAAGGATCTAGAAAATTGCTCATACTCGTCAAGTAATAAATACATTGATCTGCAATATTCGCCTTGAAACCAAGAGAAGTCACTATCTCGTTGAATTTGAGATGTCATTATCTAGATGGTTATTTTAAACCATATGTGGATTTATTCAATTTATGCATTAAGTGTTTTTTACCCTTCTCTTGGATTTGGTTGGTTCATGTAAATAGTTTATGATAGATCATTATTTAAGAAGGCTATTTTAACATCCATCCGGTGAAGCTCTAAGTCAAAATGAGCTACCACTATCATTACAACTCAAAATGGGTCTTTGGTTGAAATTGGTGAAAAAATTTCTTTGTAGTTAATACCTTCTCGCTGAGGCTAACTCATCTTCCATAACATTATCACTCTGAAGAGTTTAGACCAGAAATGACTTCTAAAAAGTTCATGGGATCTGAATCATTATTAACATCAAACTCATGCTTTTACAAATATATCATGTAATCATTTGAAATTGCCTATCAACGTAGCTTTTGAGATCTCCTAAAAGGAACTTCAGCTACAACGTCTGGCTCTCTATTTTCTATCATTGATTACACTAGATCATCTTTTGGAACTATGTGAGATGTTCCAATTAATGAAGTTACTAGTGGGACAATACTCTGCTCTTTAGTCATTAGTGGGACAACACTTTGTTCTTCTCTAAAAGAACTGATACGAGGTGCTTCACTATCACTTTTCAACTCATCCTCAAAATAGATAGCATGGTCTGATTCAATAACTCTTGTAAAATAAGTTGGACAATAAAACCTACTACCTTTAGAGTTGCTGCAATAATTAATGAAGAATCTACTTATAGTCTTTGAATCAAGTTTCTTTATGAATGGACTATAGGGCTTTAGCCTAGCTTACAACCCCAAACATGGAAATGCCTTAAACTAGACTTTTTCCCATACGTTGGTTTAAATGGAGTTTTAGGCATATATTTGCTTAAAGCTTGATTTAAGACATATGTAGCAGTCTTTAAAGCATCACCCCACAAGAATTTTGGCAAAGAAGAATGGGATAACATACACCTTACTGTATCCATAAGTGTCCAATTTCTACTTTCTACAACACCATTTTACTCAGGTGTTCCAGGCATAGTGTAACTAACTTCAATTCTACACTTCTGTAGATATCTAGCAAAAGGACTAGCATTTCTCCTGGTTCCATAATATTTACCATAATATTCAACACCTCTATCAAAATTAATACATTTAATTTGCTTTTCTAGCTTAAGTTCAATTGCAACTTTGAATCTTGAAGGCTTATAATGATTCAAACTTCTTAGTGAGAAGCTCTACCCATTTGAATGCTGAATGGTTATCTATAAATGTGATGAAATCTTTGCATCCACTCATGACACTAGGTGTAATGGGTCCACTAACATTAATGTGGATTAACTTCAAAACAACCTATTTTTTGGTTTTTTTTCCTTTTCTAGCTCTGGTAAGGAGTTTTCCCTTGATACAATCTACACAAATAACAAAATTTGAGAAATCTAGATCATGCAAAACATCTTTTTTTTTTTTATCAATTTCTCTATCCTTTCTCTAGAAATTTGGCTTAAATGACTATGCCAAAGCATTGAGGATTTTTCATCCAGTTTACTCATTTTATTCTTCTTAATAATTGTGTTTATGGTATTTGCAAAATCAGGATTTAAGTCAATTTTATACAAATGATTGCACAAAGAACTAGTGCCAATAGTAGTAGAGTCATAAAGTGAATTGAAATTACCATTTCTAAAATAACAAGAATATACATTTTGGACTAATGAAAAAACTGAAATCAAATTCCTTTTCATGGAAGGTACATAAATAATATCTTTAGATTCTAAAATATAACCAATAAATAAAAACAAAGAAACAAATGCAATGTGCTCCACTTACACTCTATCTTCATTTCCTAGTCTAACCACCAATTCTCCACCACTTGGTTTCCTTAACACCTATAAATAATTTGTAACATGAATGTTGTACTAGTATTCAATCATCAAGTATTTGATGGAATGTTAATAGTGTTAGGTTCAAAACATACTAGAGCTTTCTTTTTCTTCTCAAGCCATTTTTAAAATTTGAAGCAATCAACTTTCTTTTGTCCATACTTCTTATAGAACTCACAAGATCCCCTGAATAAGGACTTTTTGGGTTTGTAACATGCTCCTACATCTTATTCTTCTTCTTTTCATAATTTGAGTTCCCTTTGTTATCTTTCTAGAGTGATTTATTTCCTTGTCCTGAGCTAGAACTATGAGAAACATAATTAGTAGTTTAGATCTTTCCTTTTTTCATATCTTTCTCAGTTTGATTAATAATGGATATCATTTTATTGATAATCCATTCACCCTTTTGGGTATTGTAAGAGGTTTTTAGAACATCAAACTGAGATAGGAGAGACTCCAAAGCACGCCAGATCAAAAAACTATTTTGTAGGTCAACATTCATATCCCTTAGTCATTGTAATAGTGCACTAGTTCATGATATGCTCTCAAACTCTGCTAACCCCATCATAAGCAATCTTCTCAAGCAAAGAGAGGAAGTGATCTTTTTCAGCTTTATCAAATTTCAAATACTTTTCAACAATAGAATTCATAAAGACATTGGCCTTTTATGAATTAGCAACACTCTACTTAATAGTTTTATTTATAGTGTATTTCATTACTGTTAGCCTTAGAGTTTATTAGATCAGTGATACTCTAAGCTGTACTGGTTTTGAATGTTGAAAAAGTAATTTTTAGCTAACAATATGTTTTAGTGTGTTTGAATTTATTTTTCAGGTATTTTGATTC
>JANHAO010017856.1:0-13817 GCA_026873985.1 Saraca asoca
ACATATGCCTGCTGACCTGCTTCCTTCTTGCTTTTGCATGCTTTATACAATCAACCAGGCTATTAGTGCATGCAAACTATTTGATGAGCATCCCAGACCCTACCATACCAGTGAGCAGCGTGGAGTTGGCAGTCATAAGAGGGGGTGATTTTTGGTCACTTGGTCTTAGAGCACTCTATTTTGCTCTTAATTTGCTATTGTGGTTTGTTGGGCCAATACCTTATTTCATTCCCTCCTTGGTTATGGTGTTGATCTTGTCTTATCTTGACATGAATTCAAGACCATTGCATTCACACAAGCCCCTGGGAGGTCAGATGCAGAAATCTATTTAAGAGGGAAAGTTATTAGGACATACATCGCCTGTTGAACATGATTCATGGTGTGTAAGGAGAGCTTACAGAATTCTTCCAGTCATACAGCATAATGACTGTTAAATTTGAGTAACATGAATATCTGAGCAAAATTCAAATCAAGCCATATGGATAATTATATATAATTCTGATGGAAGTATTTTGAAAACAGAATTAATGAAACTGAAACTTAAGACCTGGCCTTCATTCTGACTTTTCCTCTTCACCACCATATATGGTTGCACAGCTACAAGTGAGTCAGCTGGTTAATTTAATAGCAAGAAATATATTATTTTTCCTTATTATTAGGGAAAACTAAGGCGATGTTTCAGGAAATGTTTCTTTTTTTTATTTCTTAAAAATAATTTTTATTTTTAGAATTTTAAATTTTAGAAAATATATTTAATTTGGTTTGCTATTTTCTATTTCTAAAAAATAAAAAAAATAAAAAAATGTTTGATTTATTCATTTTTAATTAATTAAAAATTTTAAATTTTATAATAATATCACCGTATTTTCAACTTTTAAAAATAAAAGTGATGAAAATAACTTTTTTCTATTTTTAGTTTTCAATCCATTTTAAGAAATATTTTTAAAAAATATTTTCAATAAAATCAAATCAAACATATTTTTAATCTTATTAAATGAAAACAAGAAATATTTAAAACAAATGCCCTAACTATTTGACCTGCATGTAAATGATAAGAGCGAGCGCCGTAAGTGGTTCCAAGTATTTCTCCACCCATTGTCACATTCATGCCGATTACTTACGTTACATTACACAACGGCTTAGTTATATTGCAATCTCTCGCTTGCACTCGAGAACTATATACAAAAATGCTAAAATAATGACAAATTAAATTCAGTGAAGACATGTGGACCCATGCTTTAAAAGAAGTAGATTTAGGATTTATTCCATATAAATATAAGTAGGAGAATTGACTTTTAGCTTAATTGATTTTGAATTAATTTTAAAAGAATTAATTTGAAAATATTATGTTTGATTGATTATATAATAATTTTAATGGTATATACAAAAAATCATTTTTTAGTATAAAAAATTATTAGGAAAAAAATTCTCCCTACTACATATAATATAACTTATGATCATAACAAACTTTTTTTTAATTATAATTAATTTTAAACCATAAAATTTAGAGATATTATGCTCTAGTGCTCATTGTTATAAAAAAATATGGAGATAGATTAACCAAAAAAATAATAATAAGTAAGATGGAAGAAGAAAGAAATAGTTTGAAGACATGTTTTACACTTTCTTAAAGGCTTTTATACCCCTATAATACAAAAAAAAAATTAAAAACTTTTTAATTTAAAATAGTGAAAATAGTTTAGTCAAGAGTCATATTTATAATTGTAGAATAAACGTAACTTATTATAAGATAACTGTTAAAAATAATTATGTCTTTTCAAAATTTTAAATTTTGAAATAATAATAAAAAAGAAATTATTTACTTACCAATTAAATTCAAGAGCTCATCTTTGACTCTTAATGTATATAAGATTATTAAAGAAAGTTTATGAGTAAACCCACTTGGGAGTTTTATTTATATACCCTAAAAATTGGTTTTTCTAGGCAATATAGAATTTAAAAAGTCACCAACATTCATAAATTACTAACAATTCCCCATTAGTTTGAAATGTTGACGTTTATACTTAACTTTCACAAAAACAAAAATTATACATATGAGAATGTATCTCTCAATTTGAAATTTCAATTAGCATATATATTTTAAAATTCTAACAAAATTGATGGTGTCCAAAAATTGAACTTCAACTCTTAATGTTAAAATTTAAGATATAACAAATGTTACATCTTGCTATTTAATTTCAATCTAAAGCTTATAACTGGTTAGCACTATTATGGTCATGTACTTATCATGTTCTTTATAAACATTTACAAAGAAAGATGTCAATTCTCTTGTCGAAATGGCACCATTTTTATGTTTATAAATGTGAAGTTTCTTTTTGCTCCCATTGCTTTAGATATTTAATCAATAACTCAACTAAGAGTCCAAAACTCACATAGCTATTTTATATGCAATGGATATCACTAGTTAATTTCAAACATGTAGAATGGGTTTGTTAGTGCTAACAAACACATATCAATAACTTGTTATTACCCATTGAACTTTGTAATTAGATGTTACTAATTCAAAAGTTGGTTTACCATTGTTGATGTCTACTCTCAAGGATTTTAAATCCATTCTCAAAAGCAAAGTTTTTCATTATCAACTCTTTAATATGCCTTTTACTAATCTAGATCCACCAAATTTATAGTTGTTTCACATAGCATTATGATTATACCATCATAAATCAAATTCAAATATATTTATAAGACTAATATGTCTAGATTTTACCATGGTAAAATTTTCAATCTTCTAAACATATATTAGTTTCAATAACATAGTACAAAAATATGACTAATCTTGGTTGTGGTTATAACTCTTTTCCCTTTATATAATTTCAATCATTCTCCTTTTTGTCTGCTACTTATAAGTTTTTAAACTTAATTTTCATAAAGAAATGAGTTTTATACATTTATTATTAGAAACTCTTAAAATGACTCCTCTATTATGGATAATTTTGCATCTAGACATCACTATTACTAGTTGATTACCCAATTAGCATTTATATTTTTATCTTGTAATACTGAAATTATATATACAATCCTAACTTTCTAAATATTTAAGATTCCTATAGGATTGTTTCAATTATCAATATTTGGAACACTTATGTTGCTTTTGAAATTTGCGAACAACAAATGCACCCATATACTCACAGTGAATATATATTTACAATTATAAGTGGTATCAGTTTAATCAATTTAAACCATTGATTGAACAAGCTGTGTGAAATAATTATAAAGGAAACTCTTATATTCAATAGATAAACTTATGAAAAGCTTTCCCAATTTTAACAAACTAGTTTTCATTCATTTTTCACTTAGTTTGTAAAATTGAATGATTTCTCAAATAATGAGACAACTCCAAAGATAACCTCTATTATGCCTATACACTTTTATAATGAGATTAAAATGGCTCCTCTATTGTGGATAAGACTTATGTGTCATTCTTTAGTGCCTTAGTAGAATCATATAAAATATATTATGTTCACATAATTTCCTTTTACATATCAAGAATAACAAATTATATCCATGTTATCATATCACATCTAGTTAACTTTTTTTAAATAGTCTTTCTTAAATTTCATGTGACATATGACATATCATGTGATACCACATAATTTATCTAATTCGTTGTCACTAAATTAGATACATGACTTTTTTATGAATAACTTAAATTCATAATTCCATACTATAGGTAATTCAAGAGTTAAATGAAATTATGCAATTCCTTACACTCTGTTGTTGATGGAAATATTTGTCATCCCTCATGCGTATCCATCCTTTCAAACAATTCCTACTATCATTCTATCAAAATAAAATAAATTATAATATTTTTGGAATCAAGCAAATATAATATTCATGTCTTCTAATCATGAACAATCACATCCCTTGAACATGAGTCATCATCTCTTTTAATCTTGAACCATCATGTTTCTTGCACACGAACCATCGTGACTATTAAATATGAAGCATCGCATCTCTTGATCATGAACCTTCATGTCTATTAAACTAAACTATTATATCTTTTGCACATAATCCATCATCCTATTAAACATGAACTATCATGTCTATAAACCATAAACTATCATGTCTCTTGAACACAAATCATTATGTTTATTAAATATGAATTGTGTCTCTTGATTATGGACCATTATTTTTCTTGAGCCATCATGTCTATTAAATATGAACTATCATATCTCTTATACATGAACCAACACATCTCTTGGATGTGAACCTAGATATCTTTTGGATATAACCATTATATCTTTTAGATAAAAACAACTTATCTCTTGAATATAAACTAACATATATTTTTTATATGAATAAACATATCCTCTATCTTATATCACTCTATATGTTCTATATGTTTGAATATCTATTCATGAACCATTAAAGTTATGACATTAAACAATAACTTTAAGCATTTTCTAGAATTTCTTGAATTATAAAAATCTTAAGCTATATAATAGTAGTGAAATCTTTTTATAACCTAGCCCATTAATCAATCAATCTCACATGGTTGTATAACCATCCATTAAGTCTTATGAGACATCACATATATCTATTGATAAGAGCATACGAATATCATTAATTAATCTTCCTCTTTCTACTTATTTGAAATGGATGGAATTATAGGCACCTGTCACCAAATATCATGGAGGAATAGAAAATGGGTTCAAGTATCCTAAATGGGATAATCACATCCAACAATGTGTTTAAAATCTTTTGTCATGCTAATTAATTATGTACATAAACAGCCATGATAGGTGGCTTTCCTCTTGTTTTCTTCATTGGTTATTGTTCACTAATACAAATACACATTACAACTTAATGTAATTATTCTTTATATTCATATGCATCAAAGTTAGGTTTCAAGTAAAAGAATTTGAAACTAAATCACAAAATAGCATTCCAATTATTTGATATACAAACATCAATTGGAAGAAAACTTATTGAATATTTGCAATAATAAAATTTAGGGAGAATTCATCCTCTTCAACAATTCCAACATTCTCTTTCTAAAAAAGGCACACAATATATAATATTCATGGACCAAAATGTCTAAACTCCATCTTCTTCACTCTTGGAATTCTTGTAGAATTAAAATTTGAAGACTTCATTTTCTTTTCATCAGACATAAAGTTAAAACAATTATAAAAGTCTTTAGATTGTTAGAAAAAAATATAGAAATCGAGTAATAAGAAAATAGTGATAAAATAGATAGAATGAGAAGAAAATAGTTTTAAGGCATGTCTTACATTTTCCTAAAGTCATCAACATTCATAAACTATCAACATTGTGAGTCTTGTTGGTCCCTCCCTCAACCTAGTTAAAACAGAAGTTGATCACAGACCTGACAATAGTGCAATATTGAAATAATATTGTGGATTAACATAATCAGTTAAATTATTATAAGTTGAATTATTAAATTTCAAAATGATATAGTTTATTTATTAATTCATGTTGACGATGAATTTTAGTTCTGCCAGAATCCAGCCAACAGGAGAGGTTCTTTCAGGAGTCAAGCTACAATCTGGTTTCAATCTCAGTTGAAAAATACAGAATGGCCAAAAGAAGAAGAAGAACAAGAAGAGATGCAATCCCTTTTTAACGTGGCTCAGCCAAATTTGGACAGAATTGGATCCTATGTTCACAGTAGTGTATTAATTTGAAAGTATTTTTATAGAGTTTCAGTATGGTTGGCTCTCCTCCTCCTAATGTTCATCTCCTTCTTTCTATTTATAGAAGAGAGGAGGTTACAATCATAAATTTACAAGTTGTAAATATGTTACATCATGCTGTGTTTGTACAAGACAAAATGTATCTTATAATTCGGCTGCTACATATTGCATTCTACGGACGAGACCCTTGTCTCCCGAATATGCCATATGCTTGTCTCCTTTTTATAGGATTTTTGGGTAAAAGTTGTTCGCAAACCAGACCCTTTATTCAAAGGTTGCTATCGTTTTCTTTTGAGACCGAGCTCGTTCTTGCTGGAACGAGCCCACGCGAGGAAGCTTGCTGATCACATGAGCTGAGGCTTCGTACCTTGAACACTTGAGCAAGCTAGAGCTCTATAGCTATCTGAGTCCTTTATCAGCCCGTTCAGGAGGCTCCGGATCTCACTCATGACATTAAGCCCTCAACTCTCAGCTCGCTACGTGGGGTAGGAGTTAAGACTTCACCGTTTAGTCAAAGCCTTTATTAGTTGTGCTGTTCCATTTGCTCTAGAACATTCCTTCTGTTACACGTGCCTCATAATCACAGACGCGTCTGCCTCGTTCTTTCCTAAGACAATTAATGAAGGTGGTTGGGAGTTCTCCCGGACCCCTCAGTAGGATCAAAGTTGTTTCTATTTAAGACTGTAAAGGCCTTTCCTTCTTACTTCAAAAAGATTCGATAAAAACTTTAGACGAGCCCCCTATACCTCCGATACTCTATTTTTTCAATGACGGATGTATGGCTTGCTGCATAAGAGGCTTCGAAGGTAATATTTCTTCAGTAATGTGGAGAGATCTCATATGAATCTTAGATTATGCCCTCACGGTTATGAGGTTTTTCCTTTCTGCTATTTCGACGAGCTTTTCCAGACTCTTTCAGCCCCAGGAATCAAGTTGAGGAAGAGTTTGCTGGTGAGAAAAGGGGCCTGGAAGAAGAAAGTTAGGGATTTAGGCAAGTTGGCGAGCTTCTAATCGATGGGGGCTTATCCTTTGGTAGTTGGCCTTCTGATTGGTTGGAGCTTTCCTCCTGTGCACCTATCCTTCTTCCAAGAAAACTAGATATAGCCTTTTCTGACTTATATTTTGACTCTTTTTGATGTAAATGTATCTCGTTGAGACTTTTAAGTGAATGAAATTTTCTTCTCTTTTCTTCGGGTGCCTAACTACTTGTCCTACAATTCTCAAATGATAAGTGTTAATTTTGTATATAAAAATAACTAAATAACCAATCAGTGATGCTTTTTTTATCAAAAAATAAGTTTGTATTGATCATGAGCAATATACAAGTAGGTCACATGGCTCTAAGGTATCTGGTCGCATGAGAGTTACAAAATTTTGATCGCATGAAAGCTACAAAATTTTGATCACATGAGAGCTGTGAAATTTTGGTCGTATGCATATGGTGGCTGAGAAAGTGACTCGTATGCATGACTGACAATCGTACACATATGGTGGCTAAAAAAGTGGCTCATATACGTGATAAGATCGCTGCGTGCATGCAATGGCTAAGAAAGTGGCTCGCATACATGAGCTTGCACATATGCGGTAGCTAAGAAAGTGGCTCACATGTGTGATAAGATCACAATGCACGATCTCTAAGAAAGTGGCTCATACGTGTGATAAGATTGTAATGCACGGTGGCTAAGAAAGTGGCTCGTACATGCAGTAAGGTCACTGCAAGTGCACAGTGGCTAAAAAAGTGGCTCATACATGCGAGCTTTAAATTGCATGCACACAGTGGTTAAGAAAGCGGCTCGTATGCATGACTGACAATGGTGCGCATACGATGGCTAAAAAGGTGGCTTATATGTGCGATAAGATCACTGCATGCATGTAGTGGCTAAGAAAGTGGCTCACATGCATGAGCTTCACACATGTGGTGGCTAAGAAAGTGGCTTGCATGTGTGATAAGATCACAAAGCATGGTAGCTAAGAAAGTGGCTCGTACGTGTGATAATACCGCAATGCACAATGGCTAAGAAAGTGGCCCGTACGCACTAGCTTTAAATTGCATGAAAGCTACGGAATTCAATCGCATGAAAGCTGTAAGTATTTGATCGCATGAAATCTGTGAATACTCGATCACATGGAAGCTGCGATGCTTAATCGCATGAAAGCTGTGAATGCTTGATCGCATGAAAGCTGCAAAATCTCGATTGCATGAAAGCTGTGAATGCTCGATCGCATAGAACCTGTGAATTTTCGATTGCATGGAAGTTGCCGAGAGGTAGGTCATGAAGGTGTGGTGCCTTGCTAGTAATATGACACTCAATCATAACTCAAGACTTAGTTTATAAAGTGTTTACTTCTTAAATTTTTGAGACCAAATCAAACATTTTCCAGAATTTCTAAGAGAATCTACATGAACTGGCCTATATGAAATGTGGGCCATTTTCACATATCGTATTACAAGTTCAATATATGGTTCTCACTACAAGCAGCTATTCTTACTCAGGTTCCCACTGAGGTCGGGGAGGCTGCTGTGCTACAAGCCGCAATACGTACTTCTTTAGGCACCCTCTCTTGATCAGATCCTCAATAGCATCTTTGAGAGCTCAGCAATCCAAAGTATTATGCCTTGCCTCATTGTGGTAGGCACAAAACTTATTCATGCTTCTATCTGCGTGAAGAGTCCACAAAGGAATGGGAGTCCTAAAGTCTTCTTTGCCCTTTTCTATAGCAAATATCCTATCCGAGGTATTCAACATGATACTATAATGGTCAAGATGACCTAGATGCAAAGGTCGCTCACTTTTGGCTTTCTGCGGGCTGACTGCTGGAATCAGCATCTCAACCCTTATTATTCCTTTTCTTGCTTTAGGGGAAGGGGTTCACCTCATCCTTTTGCTTGGACTCTTTCAGACCAAAAGTCTCCTCCCGTCTGATCTCATTGGCAACTCGATCATAAAATTCACCTAGGTCAATGACTGGAGATTTATATATACTTTTGTATAGCTTGCCATCTTTGCAGAGCTCTGTTGATATGGCAGTCAAAATGGCCTCATTGGATAGGCTTTCCACATTGTTGGTCTCACATCTAAACCAAGTTATATAATCTTTCAATAGCTCATGCTTATGCTAAAAGATTGTAGCCAGATGGCATGGGGTGCGAGTTGCTTCCTCAACGCTCAGTATTGATTGAGAAATTTTTCCTGGCATTCCTCCCAGCTGCCGATACTATGAGCTGAGAGATTTCTGAACCAAGCTCGAGGTATATCTCCTAACATAGTCAGGAAGATGCAGCATTTGATTAGAGAGTTGGCTGTCTAGAGGTCCATCCGGATGTTAAACATGTCCAGATGGCTGCATGGGTCACTATCCCTATTATATAGTGGAAACATGGGAACCTTAAGCTTATACGGGAGAGGTTCTAACTCAATCTCTTCAAAAAGGGGGGATTGTCCCTCGAGGCGTCCCTGATTGCTACAGTGGAAACATGGGAACCTTAAGCTTATGCGGGAGAGGTTCGAACTCGATCTCTTCAGAAAGGGGGGATTGTCCCTCAGGGCGTCCCCAATTGCTTTGACCCTGAGAGTGTTCTTCTAGTTGTTTCACCCTCTGCAACAACTCCTCCATTAGTTGAGCTAACACCTCTGGGCATTCGCTGGAAAATTGGCGACTCTTCGTACTCTCCTGGTC
Source organism: Saraca asoca (assembly GCA_026873985.1). Lineage (NCBI taxonomy): Eukaryota > Viridiplantae > Streptophyta > Magnoliopsida > Fabales > Fabaceae > Saraca > Saraca asoca. The sequence goes on from JANHAO010017856.1 coordinate 9,357, forward strand.
ATGTGAGTGACGATCTAATGTGCACTCCTGGTTAACCCTATTCAAGCTTTCAACTTGTTGCTTCTGGTGACTATTCTCGAGTGTGATGACTTTAGCTCGTCTTTGTACATTTTGAGCTTGTGCTTGTGCCAACACTTTAAACACTTCAGCCATTTCTTTTACTGTATTTTCCAATGCCTCTTGGCATTAGTGCCAAGCTTGCATTTTGTAGCCTTTAGGCATAGTAACGGTAGGTCGGTGGCAAACAAAGGAAGGTAAGCTGTTAATGGTCCTGGGGGTAGAAGAACTTACTGTATGACCTTCCAAATGGTTATTCACGGCTTGAGACTTCCTGATAGTTTCCTTTGGCCATTACAACTAGACAAAGGGCAAGCCTGAGCGTAGAGGATCAACCAAACTGTAGATGAGTCCCCATAGATGGCACCAAAATGTTAACAATGGATTTTGGTTCTGCCAGAATCCAGCCAATAGGAGAGGTTCTTTTGGGACTCAAGCTACAATCTAGTTTCAATATCAGTTGACAAATACATAATGGCCAGAAGAAGAACAAGAAGAGATACAATCCCTTTTGAACGTGGTTCAGCTAAATCTGGACGGAACCGGACTCTACGTCCATGGTAGTGTTTTGACTTGAAAGTATTTTTATAGAGTTTCAATATGGTTAGCTCTCCTCCTCCTAATATTCATCTCCTTCTTTTTATTTATAGAAAAGAAGAGGTTACAATCGTAAATTTACAAGTTGTAAATATGTTACATCATGCCGTGTTCGTATAAGACAAAGTATATCTTACAATTCAGCTATTGCAGATTGCATTCTACGAACAAGACCCTTGTCTCCCGAATATGCCGTACACTTGTCTCCTCTCTTTATGGGATTTCTAGGTAAAAGTCATTCATGAACCGGACCCTTTATTCGGAGGTTGCTATCGTCTTCTTTTGAGACCAAGCTCGTTCTTGCTAGAATGAGCCCGTGTGAGGAAGCTTGTTAATCACACGAGCTGAGGTTTCATACCTTGAACACCTGAGTGAGTTAAAGCTCTATAGCTATCCAAGTCCTTTATCAGCCCATTCAAGAGGCTTCGGATCTCACCCATAACAATTCAAATGAGTGGTTATGTTGTTATTGGATTTCAATGTAACATTTAAACTATTAGTAGAGTTGTTGTTATATAAGCCTTTTTGTTGGGACTAGAAGGCTAACCAATTTGTTTTCATTGGGAGAAGTCTTTATTTTCATCTTATATATTATTATTGTTGTTCTATTGACATAAAAAGGTTTTGAACTAATCGTAACATTTAGGTTAGAGAGAAATTTGTCTCTCCTCCTCCCCCCTCACAAATAATAGCACCACTACAACAAAACTCATCTTTAGCAGTGGTTCCATGGCGGCGATTCGTCCAAACTGCCACTAAAGACATGGATGATGTGACCCACATTTGACGCTTATGAAAAGCAAATTTTACAGTCGATTTTAATTGCTACTAAGTATCAATTGTTTAACGGTGATTTTGTCTAAACTATCACTAAGTATCAAAGTTTAACAGCGATTATGCCAAAACTGATGCTAAGTACCAAATGTTTAATGGTGATTTTGTATAATTGCCATCGCTAAGTATTGAATATTTAACAACAATTGTATTAAAACAGCCGCTAAGTACTGAATGTTTAACAGCGGTTGTGTGAAAATCACTTTTAAAAACATGCTGAAAGCCGAATCCCTTTTCCTCTTCAACACCAAATTGGTTCAGGTCGAACACTCCAAGGGTTTTCTTCCAATAATCAAGCTCTCTCTCTCTCTCTCTAACAGCGGACTTCCTAGCCACTAGACTTCTCTCTCACACTAATTACAACTCCCTCTCTCTCTCTCTCTCTCTCGTTCACCTGGTCCAAATGTGATGAGCTCTGTCTCCCTCTTGCTCACCAGCCGGAAAGACAGTGACACGATAGCAAAGGCAACCCAATAACGGTTACTTTGAGGTTCGTTTCCTTTGATTTTTCTTGTTTGCTCAAATTTTTGCTTGATGTTTCCTTTGGTTTTTTTTATTTTTCATAATCCTTTTGATTTTCTGTGTTTTCCATTTCGTCCTCTGTTTGATTTTTGTTTTTTTTTTGGAGTTTCAATCCTTTGTATTGTTGTTCCTCCACCAACGCATTCAAAGCCTCATGTTTTTGCAATGCCCGACGGTCTTATGCGATGCTCATCTCTTAATTTGAACTAATTCACTTATTATGTTAGATTGAATCTTTCTATTTGGATTCTGTTTTAAACCCTTTATATATATATACGAACAGGCTTCAACTCATACTTTAATCTTTCTTTGCTGTAAGTACTTGAATAGTTCTTTAGTTGGTGTAGATCAGTTTGATCGGTGATTCTATGCTGTATCCTCTGGATTCTGATGGAACATGTTTAGAAGATAACATAATAGTTCTATGTTTGCCTATTGATACCAAGTGTGCAGTAAAAGCCCAGAGGCCTTCTCTCATAAGTCAGTCCCTTCACACTGAATGTGTTAGCCAAAAAATGATGACCAGATGAAACATTACGCATTTAAGTCATCCATACAGCATGCTATAGTTCAGTACATTGACATATACACAAAAAGTAAACTATCCAAATTTCTGCTTCACATGGTTTATTTTAGTTGAAGACATGTATGCACACACGAAGCTGCACTCTAATGATACGCCCAAAAAAAGAAAGCAAGCAATACATAAGAATTTTCTTCTCCGAAGGGTGGTTAACAATTATAACAGGACACGTTGCATACTTTGCACAATGATCACTAACACTTCCAAGTAATGCCCTACAAAGAAAAAAGAGGTAATTAATTTTACTACTAGTAGCCTTACATTCTTGTTATAAGTTGAAAAATATAATAAAAAGTGCCGTCAAGTTATAATTAAAAAAATATGAAGAATGAGTTAGAGGTACACAGTACATACCCCTTGAAGAAGCCATAACCATAGCTTCCCATGACCAAAGTGTCTGCCTTCAGTTTCTGCACTGCACTGCATATCATAACCTTGGCATCTCCGCTCCCAATTACTCTCTCCATCTTTATAAACATTTACATGTGAGAAAACTAAGATGATTTAATTTACTTAATAATTATTAGAAATGGCGAAGCTCCGTTGGTTTAGGTCTGGTTTTGAAATTTAATTTCTTACTTCTTGTGGCTGTAAGTTCTCAATCTGGTCCTCAGCAATGTTTGCTATCATCATATTTACAGAAGGCCTGCCAGAAAGAAATTGTGATTGAAGTTTGGTCATCGAACTAGTTTATTGATGTTTCACGTGCTGTTCCTCTTTTTTTTTTCTCTGGTATGTGGAACTGAAATTATAGAGCAGATAGTATGTATAACATAATATACAACTTAGTGCGGCAGGATTTATGCGCCTCATATCAAGTTTTCTCCTATAGGCTCTATATATATTTATTTGATAATTTACTTCCATACTTGTGTCCTTATATTTATTGCGTCCATAGAATGAGATTCTTGCTGTCAAAATGCTGTACTTTCCGAGTTGATAAATTTTGTTGCTGAATTTATATGCAGTTGTTCATTGGCGTTACGACACTAGCTGTAGCTTTTCGGCATTGATGAGGTAGATTTCACCTTACAATGTCTGAGGTGGTATGTACACCTTTCATTTTACTAAAAGCAAGTGTTATCTATATACTTTCTGTTATAGGTCACGGACAGCTGTCGCTCCTTTGGAGAGATTGAAGATTCTGCTGCAGGTAACTCACACTATCCTTCTTGCTATTGCCAAGTGCTAATCTCCCGTCCTTTGGAAAAAAAAAAAATGAAACAAGAATAAAAGTGGATATATTTCATATGTTTCATTTTACATTAAATTGCGTTATGCAGCATGTTCACCTACGAGCTATAGCTATATGCATTATTTTTGTCTAATGAACGCGTGTTTAGTTGTACTATAACCACATGATGCTATATATCTGATTATCAACTTTCTTGTCATGCCATAGCAGTTGCCTTGTGGATGAGTCAATGACTGGATGCTTGAATTGTAGTTGTATATGTGTTGAGAGAGGAAAATTATTTATTAATTAATGAATAACTGATTTAAAATTTAAATGATTATATATGAATTGTTTAATTCTTATTTTAATTATTTAATATTTATTTATTTATTTATTTTATTCAGTTAATAATTATTTATTTTTTTAATCACTTAATAATTATTTATTAATTATGTAAATTACTTAAAAATTATTTATTAATTAATGAATAATTCATTTAAAATTTAAATGATTATATATGAATTGTTTAATGCTCATTTTAATTACTTAACAATTATTTATTTATTTCTTTTATTCAGATCTTAATCATCCAGTCTTATTCATTAAGGGTATGTTTGGTTCATGGAATGTTTTATTCCCAGGAATGTTTTATTCCTGAGAATGAGATTCCCAGGAATGAGATACTTGGGAA
>JANHAO010017857.1:0-13816 GCA_026873985.1 Saraca asoca
TCTTGGGAGGTATGTTTCGGCCATGAGCTTCTTCTTCCTCTGAAATTTTTTGAAATTTTCTCCCTCTTGGCTGAAGCAAACCTAATAGGAAGCCCTTAAAAGAATCAACAAAAATAACAAAGGAAATAGCTCATTAGAAACCAAAACATGAAAGCAAACTAAAGACAAAAATAGAAAGTCAAACAACCATATGACAAAGTAACATTCGATCAAAATAAGGTTATTAAATCGACCAAAATATTTCTAGTAAAAAAATGAAAACATGATTGGTCAGATGTTGAATCTTTTTATCTCAATCGGCCTACTCTACACACATCTATTTATTAGCTGACGTTGGGATATGATAAGTCACCCTTGGTTGAATAATAATGTATGGGTGTGAGGAGGTAAATAAAACAACCTAAAATGAATGACCATTAAACAATGATTGGTTGATCGACCCAAGTGCAATAGGTCATCGAAAGTTAGCTATTTGCATGACAATAGTCGACTGACTAGGTCAAGATGTGACCAGTCGATTAACCTAAGTAGATAGGTTGATTAACTTAGGTTTGTACCTAGCAAGCCATCTGAAGAAATTGGTTGAATGACCAACTTATATCACTACCGAAAAGCATACACTTTACAATATATCAAGCCATTCAAAAATCGCCCAAGGCCATGGTTGATCGAATGATCCATGTCATTGCAAGTAAGACCAAGCCCCTATAACAAGAGTGAGCCACTTAAAAGCAATAGTTTGAGGTAGCATAACACTATAGTCGATCGATGAAGACCCAGACTAATAACAAGTTAATCAACTTAACAAAGCACATGGTAGTTAGGCCAAGTCAAATGGTCCAAGGAAACAATCACAGAGGAAGGGCAAAGGTGCAGGCCTAAATGGAACGACCAATAACACTTAGTTGATCGACTCAAAACATGTTATAGGTAAAAATTGGCTTTTAAGAATGAGTCAAGCATGCTCCAGCGAGCTCCACCTCATTTATCGCTAGGAAGTGACATAACGAGGTCATCATGAGACCAGCTCGCTAAGCAACCAACCATCCTACTTGAGCTCGTTATGCTACAGAGACAGCACCAAGCTCGCTAAGTGATTTGCAACAACGACCTTGAGCTAAGAATCTCAGCTTCGGAAGACAGACATCTCGCTCAAATAAAGTGGGATTAGGTGTTAGACACATATATACTAGTCTACAACCAACAAGAGGGGCCCACCCCATAGAAAGTAGCCTACAATAGTTGGATTGTAGAAGTTTTATTGTCTTTCACATTTATTTCTTGATTTAACACAACTGTAGCTTGTAATTATTATATGTAACTCTTCCTTCCACTATAAATAAGAATGCATTGTTAGAAGAGAGAGGGGAGGATGTCAAAAAATTTGTAAGCTAAAGCTCTATAAGAATCTCCTTTCATATATTAATAAAAGTTCCACCGTGGACGTAGGGTCTGGTACTGCTCGAATTTAGCTAAACCACGTTAAAGACTATGCACGCCTCTATCTCTCTTCTTCTTCACCATCCCCATCGTCCTACAGTCCACACATATTTCAAACCAGAAAGTAGCTTGGGGTTTAAGAACTACACACCCGTTGACAGGAATTTTGCAGAACCAAATTTCACCGTCAACATTTTGGTGCTAGAAAGAGGGCCTATCTAGTTTCTACATCTATTTGCCTGAAACATCCATTTCTACAATAACAATGGTAAGAGGAAGAACCATTTGGAGTACAACCACTCCAGTCCTCCAACTAGCAGACACTCCCATTGTAGGGGCTCATTAACATTCTACAGTTGTCGCTGGGATTGAAGAGGCACAAACACCTGGTCGACCCCAATCGGCACTCAAAAGTATGGTAAGAGAGTTGACTAAAACTGTTAAAGCACTGGCACAGGCTCAAGCCCAGAGTCCACAAAGACAAGAAGAAATCATGGCACAGCTCCAGAAGTTCCGTGAAGAAGCTTAAAGGAAAACTCATAAAGATCGTGATAGTTAACGACTGGGAGGCTCACAGCGAGCAGAAAGCTCCACCCTTCAGCCTGAAATACGGGGACCAGATAATGGAGGAAGTCCTTCAAAGGCTTAAATGGCTAGAAGAATGCCCACAGCCTCAAAGCAACTAACTTCGCTGTGAGGAAAGCTCACCATTTTCTGTGGAGATCGAAATGCAGCCTCTCCCACAGAAACTTAAAGTGCCGTGATCCTGCTGTATGATGGGAATAGCGACCTAAGCGATTACCTAGATGCTTTTAATATCTAGGTGGATATTCAAACAATTGACCTTCTGGTGAAATGCCGTGTCTTTCTGGCCACATTAGGAGGAACATCTCGGGCATGGTTCAGAAACCTCCTAGCTCGTAATGTCAACAACTGGGAAGAATGCCAAAGGAAATTCATTGACCAATACCGGGCACTGAAGAGGCAGCTTGCACCTCCTTGCCATATCACAATGATCTTTCAACACAAAAATGAATCGCTAAAAGAATATATAGCTAGATTCAGGCATGAAGCCAACTCCATGGAAAACCTTTCGGAGGAAAGTATCTTAACAGCCATTTCAGTAAGACTTTGTAAAGATGGAAAGCTATACAGAAGCCTCTATAAGTCCTTAGCTTGAGACCTCACTGAATTCTATGAGTGAGCTGCCAAATAAGTAAGATGGGAAGAAACCTTCAAAATAAAGGAATCCAAGCAGAAAATGAATGCCGATGGTCCCATTGCAAACAAAAAGAGGAATGACGAGAGTCGTAATCATGACCCCACTTCTCAACTCGCAAAGAAGGCAAAGCTTCAGCGATCTGGAGGTCACTTCGAAAGCTACAGTGTCCTATCAGACACGCAGGATAAAATTTTTGCTGCAGAAAGGCACAATGAAGACTTTGGAAGGCCCAGACCAATGAAAGTGCCCACCAAGTCCAGAGATTCAAGCAAATTCTGTGCTTACCATAATAAGGCCAAACACACCACCTCAGAATGTTGGGTACTAAAAGATGCCATAGAAGACCTCATCAGAAGAGGCCGATTACAGGATTACATGGTAAGGCTGCCAGAATAGTAGACTCAACAGGCCCGGCAAATCGCTAATTGAGAGCTGGAGCCCTCCATCAGGACCATATTCTAATCCTATAACATTTTCTTAAGACCAATGACAATCTCAAAGTTGTATGAATCATTCTATGTTGAATCAATGTAATTCATAGTCGATTGGCCAAAAAGTGCTACCCAGATAATGAGTTTTCACTCTGCACTTACTAGGATACATCTGGGGGTGAGACGGTTCGAGGCCTACCTCGTTGATACATCTAGAGCAAATCATATCCCACAAGTGGGGACCAAGAGTGCAAATTCCTTGGCCACTGAGCAGCAAGATTATCGTAAGGCTGAGCAACGAGATTATTGTAAGGCTGAGTAATAAGATTACTATCTCATTGAGCAACAAGATTGCTGTAAGGTTGAGCAACAAGATTGCTGCCTCATTAAGCAAAGGGATTGCTGTAAGACTGAGCAACGAGATTACTACCTCACTGAGCAATGAGATTACTGTAAGACTGAGCAACGAGCTTGCTGTGGCATGGGCATGCGATCTCGCTGAGTGACAAGCTATCATCTCACTTCTATAAGATAAAATCAAGGGTGAGATGGCCCAAAAGCCTACCTCGATAATGCATTCAAGCCAAATAACGAGGTGACCAACCCGTAATAGTGATAGAACACTAAAATAAACTCGTTGTAGCTCTCATGCAACCAAGTATCCATAGCTAACATGCAGACACAAAGTCACAGCTCGTACACGGACTCTCATCAGGCACAGCTCACATGCAACCTAACTATTGCTCACCACAAATCAAAAATCAAGACAACGAAAAGCAGAAAGTTAAAGACGTGGCTGATTGGTTAGAAAATACTTCATTAATCATAAAAAATATATAAACAATGGTGCACAAAGCATCCAATACAACTTTCAGAAGCTACATAGAAGAACTTATACACTAAAAAAAAGCCTCAATAATGTAAGATTATATCAGAAGAAGAAGAAATACAGAAACAGAGGCAAAAGCCTGAAAGCCTAATACCATAATTTTGACAAGAAAGTGGAGAGCCGGCCACTAGAAGATGAACTCCCACCAGCAGGAAGACCAACAACTCCACTCCTGTAGTCTTCCCATCTCCAGCCAACAATTCCTCCTGGACCAGACCCGGTGCAGCTAAAAAAGGCACCAAGAGCCTAACCGGCGGTGCTGGATTCTATGGAAGGAGCTAAGGAAGATAATCCAAGATCTGCACAAGACTCCCCAGGAGCTCGCAAGACAGATCCTAAGGCGAAGCCATGTGTAACAGGCTATCCATGCCTCAAAACATTTTGTAACAGGCCATCTATGTCTCAACAAGCTTCATCAGAAGCCAAGATATCAAAAGCGCAGGGGGCTCAACAGACTCCTCCATTAGACTCTTCTGAGGAAAAGAAGACCCTTAGGGTCTAAAAAGATCAGCTTAGTCCACTGAAAAATCTAGAAGACATCTGGCTGATCTTAATCTGAAGGCCCAAAGTAAACAGTCCAAAAATTATGAACAGAAGAAAGCATGGCCTAAAGCAGAATGAAAAGATAGAAAAGAAACCTAAAATGACAAATCAGGCAGGCAAGGACTTTGACTACGAACAAAGCCCCAGAAAAATTGTAACTCCCAGTCCGCAAAGTGAACTGAGAGTTGGGGGGCTTATGTTATGGGTAAAAATTAGCTTTTAAGAATGAGTCAAGCATGAGCCCAGTAGGAACTAAGTTACCCAGCTTGCTGGAGACACTCAGTGAGCTCTACCTCACTCATCGCCAAGAAGTGACATAACAAGGTCATCATGAGACCAGCTTGCTAAGTAGCCGACCATCCTGCTCGAGCTCGCTACGCTATAGAGATAGCACTGAGCTCGCTAAGTGATTTGCAATAGTGACCTCGAGCTAAGAATCTCAGCTTGGGAAGATGGACATCTCACTCAAATGAACTGGGATTAGGTGTTAGACACACATATGCTAGTTTACAGCTAATAAGAGGGGCTCACCCTGTAGAAAGTAGCCTGCAATAGCCAGATTGTAGGAGTTTTATTATCTTTCACATTTATTTCTTGATGTAACACAACTATAGGTTGTAATTATTATATGTAACTCTTCTTTCCTCTATAAATGGGAATGTATTGTTAGAAGAAAGGGGGGAGGAGGTCGAAAAATTTGTAAGCTAAAGCTCTATACGAATCTCCTTTCATATATTAACAAAGGCTCCACCGTGGACATAGGGTCCAGTATTGCCCGAATTTAGTCGAACCACGTTAAAGACTGCGCATGCCTTCATCTCTCTTCCTCTTCAGCATCCCCATCATCCTACAGTTCGCACATCCTTCAAACTAGAAAATAGCTTGGGGTTCAAAAACTACACAGTCGTTGACAGAAATTTGGTAGAACCAAATTTCACCGTCAATAGAAATTTGGTAGAACCAAATTTCATCGTCAACAGAACATAAAATTGGTCACTAAATGACCTGAACAAGTTAATCTCCTAATCATTATACAATAATAGATGTGACTTAGACATGTACAAGTAATGTGATTATAACAACCACTAAGTGAGAATCTCGCTCATGCCACCAGTGCACTAAAAACACATAGACACTCCCCATTCACCCAGAAGCACACCAATTGGCATGACTTGCACCTATATAAATATCAAAGTATTCCCTTTATAGATCATTTTCACTACACTTATTAAAACTCTGCAAGGTTATTGACTTAATTGTCAGAGCATGTTTGGCAGACCATTTCCATCATGTGCGACTGACTTTGCTATGTGAGCATGTAACCTAATGACAGCTTATTGTCTCATTGATCAATCTATACCAAACGTAGAGTGTCAAAAATGAAGTTGCACAAACAAAAATAGCCTAAATGATCTACATAGACCGCTAGATCTTCAAGTTGCCTATATGTGCTCTTGTGTTCTTATGTTGTGTGATTGCTTATTTGGAAAAGGAAAATTTTCCCCAACATACACTTTAATTGAAACAAATTCTCTTTTATACATAAAACAGAGAGTATCTCAAGAGGGCATTTGCATAATTAAGATAACTTGGCAGAGAGTTTCATGGTCAGTGCATAATTGACAAATGGTGGAAGTTAACACATGATAAATGATCAATATATATATGTGCATCACCAAGAAGAAATTCTTAGAACTAATGACAAATGACACATATACCAATTAATTAATAAAATTTAAATGTTGTGAATCTATTAAATAATGAATAGTTGACTTTGTCATGAATCCATCAAATGATTCATCTTGTTATGAATCCATTAAATAATGGATGGTTCACTTTTCCTATCTTGTACATTCCCCCATAACCTCTTATTAATACTCCATTACCATACTTAACATTATAGCATTTAGTTGTGTGATTTTTCTTACGATTCTAAACCTATAAATAATGCTCATGTGATCTTGTATATTATATGATGAAAAGAAAAAAGAAAGATAGAATTATATTCCTCTTTAAATTCTCTCTATTATAAGCTTCTTGTATTACATATTTTTCTCAATTTGATAACATGTTATCAATAAGAGTCTCTACTATTTAGGTATTTATTTTGGTGAGAAGAAAAGTTTGAAAGAGGACATGCTCAAGTTACAGCTCGATTCATAACGTAGCTATACGAGTTAGAAGCAAGCTCTCATTGGCCTTCACAAAGAGTGACAATGATGATGATTACATTCCCATCAACATCTATCATAACATTGGCTTATTTTACAAGTAGGTCCTTCAATTTTTTTTTCAAGCTAAAAATGAATATTTTAGAATTAAAGCTTAAAAGCTTATTCATTACTTTGCTCATAAATCATTACTTGCATAACAGTTTCTGCGATAATGGTTACTTTTTTGCATATAATTTATAATCATTATTATTATTTTTTATGGTGATGATATGATTTCTTTACTTCTAATGGATGCTAGATGCAAAATGCGTTACCATATGTTCTTTCTAGAGTTCATCTTTTCTTCCATTATAAAACTTCTGAAAAAACTACTTTTATGTACATATTCAAACAATTAAAAGTTATATTTGTAGTCATCCCCATGATTCATAGAACAAAGTAGAAAGTAGTAATGAGACTCATGAGTACTTGTTATATATTGAAAATGTTATGGCTAATAAGTTTATGTTTTTCTGCTCTTTGGATTCGAGAAAGTTTTTGTTCTATAGTTTTTCTTTTATTTGATGAACATCTATTTTTGAGATCGCTGATTATCTCTAATTGAGAGAATATATCTTATAAATATAATTATTACAATAATTAAAATTATAATTCTTTTCTTTGTGATCACTCAGAAACCATCACTTGGTATATTGCTATTTCATATATCATCTATAATCATTTACTTTCTCTTATTTAAATATCATCATATCATCTATTTGTTTCTTAATATTTTAAATTAATGTTCATGTTGTTCTTTAATTTCAAGGATATGTTCTCATTAGTTAATGAATGTTATGTGACTCATTTTTATTGTTGAAAAATGTAATTTTAAGCATTTAATTTCAGTCTAAAACTTAAGTGCAACGTAAAAGAAAAAAGAAGGAAAAAATTGAGAGATTAGAAATCAAGAAACAAAAAGTTATGCAAAACAGATTAGATTTTATTATAACGAATGATATATTAGCTGTTTATTTGACAATTATAAATATGATTTTGGTTGTGCTTTCCTTAGTCAGTCCTTTAATTTTTCATTTTCTATAGTTCATTCTCATAGTGGTTAATGATGCCTTTTTTCTTTATGTGTTATATTGTGTGTTTTAAAATTATTTTACAATATTTTGTTGAACCTAATTGTTAAAAGTCATGATATTGTCTCTTTATAGTGTTACCCAAGAGAAAAGAAATACTTTGATGGATTGGAAAAGAAAATGTGAGTATCTATCCTAGACTTTATTATTATTATTGAGATAGAGTCTACAAAATTTATAAAGATTATTTAATTTATTGAAATTTTTGACTAAAATTTGATTAGTTTGTTTATTTAGAATATAATATTTTCATAAATAATTCAACATGAGCAATATGAGAGATTAGGTATATATGAGATTCCAAATTCCAAGGTTCTTTGAAAGTTTAGTAACAAACGGAGACTTGAATTGAAAAAGAGAAAATTTAAGTTATTTTATCTCTTATTATTTTTAATATTGAATATTATTGGCCTTTGATATTATACATTTTTTTTCTACTCTATTTTGTTAATCGTCATTAAAAGAATATATCATATAATTTTCATGTTTCAAATATGCTTATGAAGCAGTAATACCAACGAAAAACAAATTTCAAAATATTTTAAATTACTTTCATGTCTTATGAGGTATTAATAAGAAGATGCTTAAAATATTCTATTATTTTGTATTTGTGGCTATATATAAAATAGTTGATTAAAACTAAGATATTCCTAAGCTAATAACTCATTTTCTGAAGCGAATATCATCCGAAGAATTTTGATACTCAACTTTCTAAAGTAAATGTTTTGTTCATGCAAAATTTTGATATTCCACAAACTGATTAATGTGATAATTTGTAAAGATTTTGATATTCATTTAAAGTATTTTTATGTTCTATTCCTTAGAGTGAATATAATGGGAGATAAAGAGTTTTACTCCAAATAAGGCCTAAATAAGTATTCCTATCAAGATTGTTATAAGAATATATCTTACAATCTGAAGTGGAAGAATGATGAAGAAAAAACCTATGTGCTTTCATTGGTAAAGGCATATGTTTATACTATACCCTACTATATGAAAGTTCAAGAAGAACAAAAATATTTGTACTTAAAGAAATAAGTAATGTTTATACATATGAGTTATAAAATAAAAATTGCTCACATACTTGTCATACATTGGAAAATTTTGTAGCAATTTATATTCTCTCACATTGTGTATAATATTTCTTATATTTTGATTTAGTCAATATGCCTTATGCAATATACATATAATTGAAACAAAGCTATAGTAGATTAGAAGATCACTTATCTATTTAACACAACTAGTTAGGCTATTCCAGATCAATATTGATATGAAAAAAAATCATTTAGATTCATATAGTTATTTATTAGAGAACAAGAAGTTTTTTCAATTTAATAAATCTATTGGATTACTTGTTCTCAAAGCAAAATACTTATTAAACTATCAATAGTTAAAGTTATGAAATATTATGCTTTCTATACCATGTTGACTATCTAAATATATTTGACTTTACTATATACAAATAGTAAATGATCACATATGTTTATTTTCAACTTGATATGCGTCTAATAGATTTAATTTTGTGTCATTACATGTGTGAAAAAATTACAATGATATCTATATGAAGATCTCTCAAGGATTTAAGATGCCTAAAGCATACAATTCTCAAGAAATGTATTTAATTAAATTACAATGATCTTTGTATGGATTAAAGCAATTTGGATGAATTTTCTACGATTGTCTCAATGAATATTTGTTTAAGAAGGATATAAAAATGATCCTATCCATCTTTGGATTTTTATGAAGAAATCTGAGATATGAGTTTACTATAATTCTTGTATATGACAATTTGAGTATTATTGAAACTTTATAAAGAGTTTCCAAATATAGTAGAATATATGAAAATGGAGTTTGAAAAGAAAAATCTTTGAAAGATAAAATATTTTATCTTGGCCTACAAATCAAGTATTTAAATGATGAAATATTTGATTATTAATCAAATTACATTAGAAAGGTCCTAAAATGTTTTTACATGGATAAATCACATCCATTGAGTATTCCAATGATTGTTCAATCACTTAATACTAATAATGATGTTTTTCGGAGCTCTTGATAATAATGAAAAACTTCTCAGACTTGAAGTACCATATCTTAGTCTAATTAATACTGTTATATGCGTTATCTGGTTTTGTGAAATGTGCTAGCAAAGGCCCGACAACAAATCAAGTCCGGATGAGAAAAGAGCCAAGTGCTAGACCACCGTCCATGTGGACATAGAACAAGATAGAAGTCCCAGCTTGCTAAAAGACAAGAGTCAGCTTGCGTAGCCGACAGCTAGCTATACATGAGCTTGTGTTGCCAAAGGTGAGCTCATGAAGATTGTTCTCATTGACTGAAGGCCAGTAGCAATTGGGAGTCCCATCTTGCAGAAATTGCACCTCGCTCAACAAAGAGCTCGTTAAGGAAAGCCCTGAAGTAGCAACCCTCTCAAGCTTAGTGCATGGGACCAGTCTGTGGGAAGTAGCACCATGACCCCACCCATAGAAAGCATATTCCATAGGTCAACCAATAGTCTATAGAAGCCAATTTGTAGGAGCCACACTTGTCATTTACATTTATTATTTGATGTAATAAAAATACAAACTATGTAATTACACTTGTAACCTCCTTCCTTTTATAAATAAGAGGAAAGAACTCTTTATAAAAGAAAAGAATAGCCGAAGTACTATACTAAAACTCTGCTAAAATTTCTTCATAAGTAATAAAGTGCTTCCGTGGATGTAGGGGCCAATACCGTCCACCTTTGGCCGAACCACGTTAAAACCCTGCCATGTTCATCCTGTTCTTCGTCTATTTTCTATCTGTTTTCTATTGCTTGTTGTATTTGTTAACATTCGCCCAACTGGATTGTAATTTGGGTCCGTAAGAACCCTTCAGGTTGGCTGGATTTGGCAGAATCGAAATCCACCATCAACAAGTACATTAATGTATCTTGCTAATAGTATACATTTTGGTTTAGCTTTCTCAATAAGTTTATTAGTAAGATATAGTTCTTCTCCAAACATAAGGCACTGGAGTGGAACATATATCTCATTATTATTGAGAAATAAGTGATATAAGACTATTTTATCTATACAAGTTGAGATTAAAACTAATCGGTTATGCAGATATAGGATTTTTATCCAATCCAAAGAAAACTCGATCTCAAACTAGCTATTTACTTCCTATTGCAACATTTGAAAAGTTAATTTATAATAGTGAAATATGTCAACTCAAAGATCTCAAGTGATATTATTATGAGAGGGAGTAAATATGCACTATACTGTTTTCTTTAACTAAGATTTTTATCCAATTGAATTTTTCCTTGTATAGTTTTTAATGAGGTAGTATCCTATTACATATTATAATAAATATTCTTTACAAAATGGACATTCAAGGTGAAATGTTATAAATATTATCTAGTATATCTCTTCACCAAATTATTGCCAACTAAAGCTTTTAAGCAACTAAGACATAAGATTGGCCTACATTGTTTCAAAAATCTTTGATGACATGAGAAAGAGGAATCAACATACACTATACTCTTTTCCTTCATTAATGTCTTTGTCCCATTGGATTTTGCTAGAAAGATTTTTAATAAGATGATTTGACTCATAAAAGGTGATCATCCAAGGATGAGTGTTATGAATCTATTGAATAATGGATAGTTCACTTGTCATAAATCTGTTGAATGGTTCACCTTGTTATGAATCTATTGAATCATGGATAGTTCACATTGTCATGAATTCATTGAATGGTTCACCTTGTCATGAATCTATTGAATAGTCAATGGTTCATTTTTCCCTCTTTATACCTTCCTCCATAACCTCGTCTTAATACTCCACTACCATACTTAATGTTATAGCATATAGTGTGTGATTTTTCTTATGATTCTAACCTATAAATAGGGTTCACGTGTCTTTGTACATTTTTTGATGAAAAGTAAAAAGAAAGATAGAATTATATTTCCCTTTACATTTTCTCTATTATAAACTTTTTGTAGTTCATATCTGTTGATACCAAAATCCGGTCAACTAGTTTCCTTGGTACAACACCCCTGACTGCATGTTTGAGAGAAAAAGAGGGAGAACAGCAAAGGTTTGAGGAGAAAATAGGAAGAGAAAAATAACACCGAGGACTTAATGTGGTTCGACGAAAGCCAGTTATTGGCCCTTACGTCCACGTTACTCTTTTGTTATTTGCTTTCCAAAGGTCTTGATAGACCATATTACAATGACTATCTTACTTTCTTACAGCCAACTGTGTGTCCTTCTAATGAAGATTTTGGATACAAGAGGTTTTCTTTTTCTTTATATCTCTCACTCTCCCCTCTACAATGATCCCTTCCCTTCTATTTATAGTGAGGGAGAGGGTTACAAGAGTAATTTTCTTGATCGGCAAAATGATCGCCTTTGCTGCTCTTAGCATTAAATGCTTGCTATCAGACAATTAATGCTAAGCAAATCATTGTCGGATTTCCAGCGAGCTGATGTGTATTGCCTGAGACCTGAGCTGTCAACTTTTCTGGCATGTTTCAGGTTGCTAACTGGACTTTGTACGATTGTCCGTTTAGCGGTGGACAGAAGGGAAGATCATGGTTCGAGGTCCCAGGATCGTTACCTTTGTCCTCGTTTGGTTGCCTGTCAATTTTGGTCAACGCGGACATAACTCTTCATGTCTTAAGTCTCACGGCATAAAGAGGCCTCGTGGCCCTCTTTTGGTGATTGCAGTCTCTTTCTGGCGGAGTTGAATCCTGCCCTGGGTCCTTTCTTCGTTTGATTACATTCTTCTGGATGTCATCCTTCTCGAACCTCGTATTCTAATAATGCCCATAACATAAGCCCCCCAACTCTCAGCTCACCTCACATGATGAGAGTTACGTCCTGGCCTTTGCTTTTGGCTTCGAGTTTGTTAAGAGGGTTGGACTGTCGAATCCTCTGACAATGATTAGTGTTTGAGGGAATCTTTTATCTAATGGAAACTTTGCATGCATGCGAGGTACTAGACCAGCTACGTGCAAGAATTCCGTGCGGGCCGTGCACATAATTTGGACGTAAGGTCGTTCCGCGTAAGAATTCTGTGCGAGGCAAGTACATTACTTGAACACGGCTCTCGCAAGAATTCTAGGCTTTTTGCGTATTACTTGGATGCGAGATCATTTTTTAAGCCCTTGATCTACGTAAGAATTCTGTGCAGTCAGCACATTACTTGAATGCAAGGTTGTTTCGCGCAAGAATTCTATGCGGGGCAGGCACATTACTTGAACGTAGGGGTGTTAAATGGGCTTCAAGCCCGCGAACTTCACGGATCGGTCCGTATTTTTTTGCGGATTGGGCTGGGTGAGGTGTGTTCTGCCAAAAAATGGGTATAAACGGACCGGATCGTGCGGACTGCGGTGCGGACCGATAAGAATGCGGACCAGTCTGCGGGCCCGTCCGTATGCCATACCACGTCACCAGTCCACCCATAACCCACCCCCCACGGTCACGAACCCACCCGTAACCCAGACCCGGCTCTCAGCTAAACTAAACGAAACGACACAATCACTGAATCACGTAACACACAAACACTGAAACACAACCTCGATATCAAATTCGAAATCGAAACCCTAGCATAGCTTAGAGCTGTAGCCTGTAGAACAGAAGCTTGCAATTTGCAAACCTAACTCACCGGTCCCACCCAAACCCTCGTCATCGTCATCCTCGTCGATCCGGTGCTTCTCCGATCCGATCCCTCTCAGTCTCAGCTCAGTCTCTTGTCATCACTGAATCTCCTTGTCGAACTCAACTCGCGCAACGTCGGAAGCTCAAGCTCCTACCTGTGAGTCAACGTTCTCGGAGCCTTCGTTCTCTCTTCGTCTCTGGTAATTCAAGAGCCAATTTTTTTATTTTTTATGTCATTTTCTGTTAGTGTATTTTGATATATATATGATTTGATAGAAATCGGTTGTTTTGTTTGATTGTGTTTATTCTGCCTTTTTTATTCTGCCTCATGCTTTGATTGTGTTT
>JANHAO010017858.1:0-13830 GCA_026873985.1 Saraca asoca
TTTTCATATGAAAATAAGTACTCATAATATTAAATAACAGGGCATAACAAATAATAAACTGAAAATCGAGCTTGACACGGGTGTTGAAATAAAGAATGTGTGTCTAAACTTTTAAAATTACGAACACGGCCCCGGAATCGAACTTGACACGGGTGTCGAAATAGGGAATGGGTGTCTGAACTTTTTGAAATTACGGACACGACCCCGACACGTTTCGTGTCGGTGTCGATGAGTGTCGGTGTCAAAAATATTTTCGACACGCGGATACGGCTGTTATATGAAGTGTCGGTGCATCGTAGTAAACAACTATAGTATTTAACTCAGTTGATAACACCTAATAAAAATAATGATTTTTGCACGTTATCTTTAACATACTCACCTTAATCTGCAATGCTTGAACTCCTAAGTTTCTCTGACCTGCTAGAACTTCTCTTTCTTTAATGCTCTAGTAAAGATATCAACAAGTTTATCTTCAATTTACAATTCTCCGTCTTCAATAGCTTCTTGAATCAAGTGATGCTTGATAGCAATGTTCTTTTATCTACTATGTAACACAAGATTTTTTACCATAACAATTATTGATTTGTCACTGCCTATATTGCACGGATATCGATACACAGACATGGAGAAACGCAAACACGGATACGGGGATATAGCATTTTCAAAAAATATAGAATACTGACACGTGGGGGATACGCATAAATAATAAAAATATAGGGGGTATATTTGTAAATATTAAAAAATATTGTGTTTATTTATAAATATATATTGCAATTATTATTTTTTATATGAAAATAAATACTCATAATATTAAATAATAAGGTATAACAAATAATAAGCTGAAAATCGAGCTTGACACGGGTGTTAAAATAGAGAATGCGTGTCTGAACTTTTTAAAATTACGGACACGGCCCTAGAATCTAGCTTGACACGGGTGTCGAAATAGGAAACAGGTGTCTGAACTTTTTGAAATTATAGACACGGCCCCGACACGTTTCGTGTTCTTGTCGATGAGTGTTGGTGTTAGAAACATTTTCGACCCGTGGACACAACTACTATATGAAGTGTCAGTGCATCGTAGGTTGCCGCAATAAATTGTTACAAATTCTTGTGACTTCTTGTTATTATTTCATCATTAATTATATTATATTATGTACGTCTTCATGTAATATAACATAAATAATTTTGATCTAAAATCTAAGACCTTCAGTATAAATAAAATTTTAACGTAAAACTCTTGGCATAAATAAATGTTGATTCATTAATTATATAAGTGTTTATATACAATACAAATATAAAGAAAAAAAACTTACGCACTTAATAAGTTTAAATCAATCAAAGATATAAATAAGTTTATAATGATTATTATATTATATTTAATTAGATAAAATAAAATGGAATGGAAGTGGGAATGGGAAAGGAATGAAATGATTATTCTATAATTATGTTTGATACAATTAGAAATAAAATAAATATTCTATTCCATTTTTATGTTTAGTATCATAACATCTTTATAACAAAAATGATAAAATATTTAATCAAAAGTAATTAAAAATATGCAAGACTTCAATTTTTTAAATTAAATAGCATTTCATTCCATTTTTTTTTTGTTCTTCAAATGTCTCTTTTCATAATTTTGACTCATATTATATATTAATAAATAAATGTTAATTCATTAATTTTTATTTTATATGATAAATAATATGAACTATCTTATCATAAATTCTATGATTGAAAATATAATTATCAAAATATTTTTATAGTAAAATTATTGAAAATATAATATTATTTTATTACTTATTAATATAAGGATAATTTTAAAATATATGAATAATGGGATGATCTATTTCATTATTATTATAATAGAATAAATATTTTATCATTTGATGAAATGATCATTTATAGGGAATCGATATTTCAATTTCTTAAGGAATGAACATTTTTATTTCATAATGCATATCAAATAAATTTTTTATCTATTTATATTTTTATTCTTATTTCATTTTATTTCATTCCATTTAATCAAATGAAACATGATGATTTTTTATCTATTTATATTTTTATTCTTATTTCATTTTATTTCATTCCATTTAATCAAATGAAACATGATGATATTGTGACAATTTTGTCACTATTCAAAATTTAGAGTTTTTGACGCACCGGACGGGTGGATCGCTAGTCACGCTAAATTTCAATCACGATATTCTATCACTATGCTCAAATGAGAAGTACCAACCAAGTAGAACTGATATTCAATCACGATATTCTATCACTATTGGGGCAGACACTTCCGCCAGCTCATTGAAAAGTCCAATGTGGAGAAATTAATTGGCAGTGGGTCATCATTCCATCATAAGTGGTCACAATGATACAAAGAGGAAATTACTCAGAAAGAGGAAACAAACAAACAAATAAAGACAGGAACAGAATAGAGCCCACCTCAAAAAAGAGTGTAAGGCAGAAACAGAATAGGGCCCACCTCAAAAAGTGTGTGAATGCATGGAACATCAATTGCCCTTTGAAACTATTTTACAAGCACACCATCGGGAAAAAGCCATTCAATTTTAACGAGAAGTCGTAATCATGCATCATTATAGAAACAGGCCGTACAATAAATTGGACGCAAGACACGGCAAGTGGACGACGACAATATGTCAAACCAAAAATTACCGCAATTGCCCGGGATGATCATTTTTCTCAGGATTATTAGATTATTTCCATTTCCCTTCTCTCATTTTCTTGTTATTTTAAATTTTAAATAACTATCTTAATTTACTTTATAATAAAAATTTAAATTCTAAGTTTTTTTTTAAATGGGATTAATGTTTTATTGTTTTCTAAATTTAATAATTGTATATATATATATTTTTTATAATAAAAAATTTATAAATAAGATAGATTAATCTATTCTAAAATTAGAGTATGTCATTGATCCTATGGAGGATTTATAATGTTACTTATAAGTCGCTTAATACTAATAATGAATATATACTATTTAATAAAAGAGGTTGTTGAAAGACTTTTTCTTCTAGTGAGGTTACCTCATTTTTATCATGTAATAACATATTTCGATTTATTATTTATATTTATATTTTTTTTAATTTTTGAAATTTTAAAAATAAAAAATAATATATCAAATTGTAATTAATATTTTAAAATTAAATTATTATTATCTTTATCTTATATTTTATAATTTATGTTTTGATTTCTTTTTATTTAAGTTTTATTATTAATTTATACATTTTTTCGAGATTCGAAAAAAATTTCAAGTAAGAAAAATCATATTCTAATTAATCTCTTAAAATTAAATTTCTATCATAAGTTTTCAAATTAAAATTATCTTTATTAAAATTTTATTATTTACTTACTGTTCTGTTTCCTATTTAGAAGTTTTTAAAATTAAGTGATATAAATAAAAAAAATCAAATCTTAATCGATATTTCTAGTTCAAGATAGTCCGTAGAAAAGTTGATATTCGTTGTTGTAGGATAGATGACTTACAATTAAATATAACAATGACACCTCCTATTGATATCAAAATCCGATCAACTAATTTTCATTCAGTAACACCCCTGACTACATGTTCGGGAGAAAGGGAAGAAAGCACAGTAAAGACTCAAGGAGAAAACAAGAAAGGGACAATAACGCCAAGAATTTATTGTGGTTTGGCTAAAGCCAATTATCGATCCCTACGTCCACGTTGCTCTTTTGTTATTTACTATCACAAAGGCCTTGCTAGACCGGATTACAACGGCTATATCACTTCCTTACAGTTAGTAGTGTGTTCTCCAACTGAGGATTTTGGACATATGAAATTCTCTCTTTCTTTGCTAGCAGAGTTTCCACATATATCACTCTCCCTCTACAAGGATCTCTTCTCTTCTATTTATAATGAAGGAAAGGACTGCAAATGTAATTTCCATGATCGGCAAAATGATCATCTTCGTCGCTTATAGCATTAAATGTTTACCGTCGGACAATTAATGCTAGGCAAATCATTGTCGTATTTTCGGGGAGCTGATGTGTATTGCCTGAGACCTGAGCTGTCAAGTTTACTGGCATGTTTCAGGTTGCTGACTTGACTTTGTACGGGTGTCTGTTAGTGGTGGGCTGAAGAGGAGGTCGGGGGCCGAGGTTCCAGGGTCGTTACTTTCGTCCTCGTTTATTCACTCATCGGGAACTGACAGTCTTGTCTGATGCGGATATAACTCTTTGCGTCTTAGATCCCGCGTCATAGCCAGACTTCATGGCTTTCGATTGGCGACTGCAACCTCTTTCAGAGTTGGATTCCGCCCAGGGTCCTATCCTTGTTCGATCACTTTTGCTCTCTAGACGTTGCCCCGCTCGAGCCTTGCATCCTAACGATGCCCATAATATAAGCCCTCCAACTCTCAGCTCGCTTTGTGTGATGAGAGTTATGCCCTGGTCCTTCATTTTCGGCCTCAAACTCGTTATGAGGATTGGTTCGCCGATCCACCGATAATCATGATTAGTGTTCCTGCAAAATCATGTCATAATAGTTGTTACAAAAATATGTTGCGAGATGATCACTTATTATGATAGCAAAATATTGGGTTGGTAGGCTTTGATCGGGGAGTTCTCATCCAAAGGATATACGCGGTATCACCAATCGACCATGCCCATTCGCGTGAGAATTTTTCGTTTAGTAAAAGCTTCACATGGGCGCGAGGTCCTGAACTAGCTTCGCGCAAGAATTCTGTGCGGGACGTGCACATTACTTGGATGCTAGATAATTTCTTCGCCCCAATCCCTCGCAAGAATTCTACGTAAATTCATGTATTACTTGAACGCGAGATCATTGTCTAATTTTGACTTGCGCAAGAATTCTACGTGTGTCTAATGTATTACTTGGACGCAAAGTCATCCATGCAAGAATTCTGTGCGGAGGCAAGAACATTACTTGGACGTGGTTCGCGCAAGAATTCTATGAATGGCTAGCGCATTACTTGGACGTGAGATCGTTTATCAAGCCCCCAACCCACGTAAGAATTCTGTGCGGCGCAAGCACATTACTTGAACGTGGCTCGCGCAAGAATTTTATGCTCTCTTCGCATTACTTGGACGCAAGGTTGTTTCTTTGCCCCTTGATCGTGTGATGATCGTTGAGTTGCCCGATTCTCCTATTTGCTTTGCATGCATGGCTTTTCATCTTTTCATGATGACAAGTGATTATGGTTTTCTGATTTTCGTGCATTTTTCTGTCTCATCATTTACTGACTTCATTTCCCCCAGCCGTTGGATCGTGGGTAATCAACACTCTTTTGATCTGACGGCCTGGCTTTTCCTTTTTTATACTAGGAGAATTCTCTTGTTTCTTCTTATTCAGTCATTCAAAATTTTTCAACCTCGACTTTCTCCTATTCCCGACTTGTCTGCCCAGCTTTGGAGTTACCTGCTTGCTCCAGTTCCTTTTCGATCTTCATCCCTATTTCCAAGGCTTTACTTACCAGAGCTGTAACTGCATTTTAACCAGACTTCCCTTCTCAAAGGAACTACGATATGTTTCCATTTATTTTTTTTGTTATCGGGTTATTAGGGGTCTTTTCTTTCATTAGCTGATAGAAGATAGGTTTGACTTAGTAATTTATTTCTTTGTGATTCTGGTTTGCTTGGTTCAGTAAGGTCGGTTTGTCCACTATCTTTCTCATTTATTAATGCAACTGTAGCTTGTAATAAATACATGTCCCCTCCTCCTTCTATAAATAGGAAAACCTTGTTAGAAGAAAAAAAGGAGGCCAATCTTGTAAGCAAAAATTCTGTTAAAGCATCTTCTTAATAAAATCTCCGCCATGGACATAGGGTCCGGTTCTGCCCGGATTTAGCCGAACCATGTTAAACTCGCCGCCTCCTATTCCCCTTTTCCTCTCAGCTTCTCTTCTTCCGCACTTCAAAAGTAGCATTGGTTCCCTGAACTCTCTTCCCGTTGGCTGGAGTTTGGGTCATCCATACGAATCAAATTTCACCGTCAACATCTTTGGCACTATCTATGGGGACCATCTGCTCTCTGAAATCACTTTTGCGGCCTAGCAATGGCTAGAGGAAGAACAACTCGGAGCTCTGCCTTTCCAGCTCCTCAGTAGCATAGTGTTGCGCCTGAAGCTCGAGAGGCTCAGATGCCTAGTCAGTCCTGTGCAGTGCTCAAAAACACAGTTAGAGAGTTAGCTGAAACTGTTAAGGTGCTTGCTCAAGCATAGGCACAAAATGCCCAGAGACAAGAAGAAGTCATGGTGCAACTCCAGCAGCTTCATGGTGAAGCTCAGGGAGAAGCTCGTGACAGCCAACGACTGGGAGGCTCACATCAAGCGAAAAGCTTCGCCCCTCAGCACGAAGGGTAGTATCTAACAATGGAGGAAGTCCTTTGCAAGCTCGAGCGGTTAGAGGAGTATCCTCAGCCTCAAAGCCATCAGTCTTATCAAGAAGAAGGCACCCCATTTTTCGTGGAGACCAAGAAGCAACCCCTCCTGTAAAAACTCAAAGTGCCCGCTATCCTGCCATATGATGGGAACAGTGACCCGAGCGATCACCTGGATGCGTTCAACACTCAAATAGACCTCCAGACGGTTGGCCCCTAGTGAAATGTCGCATCTTTCTCGCCATACTAAGAACTTTACCTCGAATGTGGTTTAGGCGCCTCCCTGCTTGTAGCATTGGCAGCTGGGAAGAATGCCAAAGAAAATTCATTGATCAATACTGGGTGCTGAAGAGGCAGCTTGCACCTCCTTGCCACCTCACGATGATCTTTCAACTCAAGGACGAGTCACTCAAAGACTACCTAGCCCGATTTCGGCATGAGGCCAATTCCGTGGAGAATCCCTCGGAGGAAAGCATTCTAACAGCCATCTCAGAGGGACTTCATAAAGACGGCAAATTGTACAGGAGCCTTTAGAAGTTCCCCGCTCTAGACCTCGTTGAATTCTATGACAGGGCATCGAAGTAGATAAGATGGGAGGAAACCTTCGGAACGGAGGGAACCAAGCATAAAATGGGCCAAAATGGTCCCACTGCAAGCAAAAAGAGGGGTAGTGAGAGCTACATTGCTCCCACTCATCATCTCGCAAAGAAGGCAAAACCTCAGCGGCCCGAAGGTCGCTTCGAGAGCTATAACATCTTGTCGGACACACAGGACAGAATTTTCACCGCAGAAAGGCACAATGAGGACTTCGAAAAATCTAGGCCATTAAGGGCACCCACTAAATCCAGAGACCAAAGCAGATTTTGTGCCTATCACAATGAGGCTGGACACACCACCTCAGAATGTCGGGCACTAAAAGATGCCATCGAATGCCTCATCAGAAGAGGCCGATTACAAGATTATGCGGTATGTTTCAAAGTAGTGTGCTCAGCAAGCTCAGCGAGTTATCACCCAAGAGCCTGAGTCCTCCATCAGAACCATATTTTAATCCTGTAATTTTCGTCTGTCATCAATGGTGCCCGGCTATACCGACTGCTATTTACTGAATCAATATAAATTATCGATTGGCTAAGTATTTCCTAGACAAAGAGTTTGCACTCCACTCTGCAATTTCACTTCAGCGAACGATTCTTACCTCTCTACAACATCCACCTCAGCAAATGGTTTTCACCTTACGAAAACATAAAATCGAGGGTGAGACAGCCCCTGAGCCTACCTCGCAACGCCCGAGGGTGAGACGGCCCTTGAGCCTACCTCGCGGCTACAAAAACATAAAACTGAGGGTGAGATGACCCCTGAGCCTACCTTGCGGCTATGAAAACATAAAATCGAGGGTGAGACTGCCCCTGAGCCTACTTCGTAATGCCCGAGGGTGAGATAGCCCTTGAGCCTACCTCACGGCTACGAAAGCCTAAAATGCAAACAAAACATTATAATCTTTGCAGGAACTACCCGTAGCTCTCATGTGGCAAACACTCAAGTGAAATCTCTTGGGCACAGCTCACATGCGACCCCTCTCACGACGAGTTGAGTAATCAGAAAAGTAAAGCACAGTCGATTGGCCAAAAAAGGGAAGTTCTCATTAACTATCTGAAAGTTACATACAGTAATGCATGAAGCATCCGTTACAACATCTGGGAGAGTAAAAGTTTATTCAGCAAAAAGCCCTAAGCCAACAAGGCAAGATTACATCAAAAGAAGAAATGCAGAAATAAAGAAAAAGAGCTCGACGACCCAGCACGACCATTCCTGCCAAAAGACTAGATGGCCGGTCACCGAGCTTGCACCTGTAGGAAGGACATCAACTCCCAGCTCCTCCTGCTTATTCCCTCCAGTGCGCCCACCTAAGCTAGGCCAAGGGCAAATAAAAAAGTCGTAGCTGGCTGACTAGGTAGTAAAGCCACCACCGACGGTTGGAGAAGATGGCCAGAAGTCATCATGAGAACCCGTAGTAGTTTGCCTATCGGGTACCGCAACGAAGCCACATGCAATGGGCTATCCATGTCTCCCGCCACTTTGCAACAGACCATCCATGTCTCAGCAAGCTTCACCGGAAGCCAAGACGAAAAAGCGTAGGAGGCTTTTCAGTTTCCTTCATTGTGTTTCTCTAGGATGGATGAAAGAACACCCCAGGATATATAAAGATCCGCTCAGCCCTTTGAAGAATCTGGAAAGAATCTGGCCGAATCTTCATTCAACGACCCAAAATGAGCGACAATGTCATGCCAACGGTCGAAAATGACAAACAGAAGAAAGCATGGCCTAAAGCATAATAGAAAAGATATCTGACATGACACTTTGGTTAAGAAAGGATACTGACTGAAGATACGAATCAAGTCTAGGGAACATGCAACTCCCAGTCTGCAAAGCAAAATCGAGAGTTGAGGGGCTTATGTTATATATAGAAAATGGCCTTACAAGAACAAGTCCCCGAGTGCGACAATGACCAAGTCTCTCGTTTCGACAGAGAGCCCTCAACGAACCTTGCTATGTCAGTCAGAAAGCAGCGTAATGAGGACGTCCCAGCGTCCTAGTGACCAGGCGAGAAGATCGCAAAGACCAGATTATCGAACAGCCGATTACTCTGCTCGAACACACTACTCCACTACAACAATGCTCGGATTCCTCGCTCGGGATACCTAGCACCTCGCCTAATCGCAACAAGCATCAGGCGACAAATGCTGATAGAAGTAAGTCTACGGCCAGCCTAAAGGGCCCACTCTACAGCCTACATTTTGCACTGGTTAAATTGTAGTCTTTTCACTATCTTTCTCATTTATTAATGCAACTGTAGCTTGTAATAAATATATGTCCCCTCCTTCTTCTATAAATAGGAAAACCTTGTTAGAAGAAAAAAAAAGGAGGCCAATCTTGTAAGTAGAAATTCTGCTAAAGCATCTTCTTAATAAAATCTCCGTCGTGCACGTAAGGTCCGGTTCTGCCCGGATTTAGCCAAACTGCGTTAAACTCGCCGCCTCCTATTCCCTTCTTCCTCTCAGCTTCTCTTCTTCTGCACTTCAAAAGCAACATTGATTCCCTGAACTCTCTTCCCGTTGGCTTGAGTTTAGGTCATCCATACGAACTAAATTTCACCGTCAACATTTTATAATTTGAATATTTCATGAGATTGTAAGTAAATAAATATTATTATTATTTGATATTTACATTTACAAGAATTAATATACTTTCAAATTATTTTGTAGTCATTACAAACATGTATTATATCTAAATTTTATTAAGTCTTAATATAATTTATAGAAATCAATAAATAGGTGATATTTATATTTTACAATGAAATTGTACATGCATGAGTATTATTTTAGTGATTGTATATTTAAAGCCATACTTTTATTACATAAGTTATTTAATGTATCTTAAATAAATTACAATTTTAACAATAATCATTTTAAAAAATATCTAAATTATTATTAGCTGATATTTAAAATGTTTAAAGTATCATTTATTTCGACTATTAATTAACATTACTTACTTTATGATCAAATCTACATCATAAGTGTCATTAACACTTATTATACTTTGTTAAATTAGATCTTAGATTTAATAGTCATATATTAAGAATTTTTTTGTGCTAATAGAATGAACAACCATTAGATTTCAGAGTAGTTGTTCATTCTATAGTAGTGTACTCAAGATATATACTATTTTAATTACTTTATTTACTTCCTATGTATTATTAATATACTAGTTAATTATTTTGAAAATGCAAGAAAGGTCTGTTTATGTCCTTAATATTTTAGGAGTGGTCAAAGTATTTTTCTTAATAAAAATAAATTTAAACCAAAGTAGATCCAAGAAATATTCCTAATGTATCTATTAAAATAAAGTAATGTATAGGTTTGAACATGCAGAGGAGGTCTGTGTATTTCTTGATACTTTTGAGGAGAACAAAGTATTTTTCTCTTTTTCACACAATGAATTTCAGACTTAATTCAATGCTAGATTTAAAATATTAATTATTTAAATTACACCTATAAAATTTTATATCAACCCTAATTTATTTTATACTTTGTTCATATTTTTTAAAATTAATGTAAAGTATATTATCAAAAAAAATGAGAAAACTTTAATTGCATATTTATTGTTATTTAATTTTTCTAAAATTTAGTATATAAAATCATTATTATGTCCCCTTGTAATACAACAGTTAAATTGATTGCAATTATATTCTGAAAAAATGCAATGATTTAAGTATAAATTAGATGATATTAACTGATCCCACTTATAACATAATTTAACCATACGAGTATAAATAAATTTTATCATTCAAAATAAGTGGCAAAATATGATTAACTCAAATGCTATTGTAAGTATAAATAATTGTAAGTATAAATAAATTTTAGAGTACTGTTTGTTCATTAAAGCACATTTAAGCATGTTGATACAGTGGCGGCGCGATCGTGCGTGTTGATTGAGTGTTGTTTGTTGGTAATACGCATCACAGTCACGTTGTGGGAGAGCGGTATAAACAATTGATAAAGATTAGGCCCACTATGAATTCTTGTGATAATATTACGTTGATATAATAATTAATTATTGATAGATTGAATATGTGAATTAATGTTTTATTTGAAATTCTTTTTAGTAATAACTTATTTATTTAAAAGGAATTGGTGTTGTAGATGTCTATTACAAATACAAATTGACATAGTCTAGGAACTAGTTTAATATATTTATGGGATATTTAATTATTGATTAATATATTGAATGTATAAATTATTTTTTTTTGTTTGGAAAGATTTTAATAATGATCAATGTTTTATTAAAAAAAGAATTTTATGTTAAAGATTTTTCATTAAAAATTTATCAAATTCACAATTAAATAATAAGTTACTTTTTAAAACTTATTTTTCATAATTAATTTTTTCTACTGCATAACATCAATTCTTTTTTTTTTTTAATCTAAAAAATTTAGAAAACATAAAATTAATTCACACATTTAATTTAGAGTTTTTAAATGCAGCAAACAAGATTAATAGAAACAAATGCATGAATTTCTTTAAAATCTTCAATAAAAAATAATACTAAAAGATGCCACAGATTATAAACTAAGTATTTTTTAACCTAATTAATTATAATATTAAAGAAATCAATTATCATAATTAATTTTCTTTTGATTTAAATCAGAATTGACTCAAATTTTAAATTTCTAAATTAGAAAATTAATGAATGATTTAATTGAAACGTATATAATCAATTTAAAAAAAATCATTATCAAAACTTTAAAAGTAAAAATTATATACTCTAAATCATTAGTTAAATTTTTAAATAATCAATAGAAGAATTTGAAAGATCACGTTCATGCAATTCACTATTATAATTTAGGTCACAATTAATGCGATGAACTAAATAATGTGCAAATTAAAATATGTATTAACTTATTATAATCAATACAATTAATTATAATACTTAATTAAAATTCAAAATTTAAAAATGGGGAGCTTTAGACTTCCTAATTTTCAATATACCATTCAATTAATTATCATAATTAATTTTAGAGATCAATTTTTGATTTTACGTTTTCTTTAGAATTTAGCTAGAATTAGATACCTTACTTAAATATATTTTCTTTCTCCTAATCACATACTCACAACAATTATATTCATTATATAATCAATATAATTAAATCAAAACAAAAAATATAATAAATCATATGTTAATTGAAAAAGAATATTTCTAGTTGTCAACATGAATTATAATATTAAAGATCTCAATTGTTGCAATTAATATAAAAAAGGTAAAAATAGAATAAAATTAAAATTAAAGTCCAATTGTTCATTAATTTGTTCCAAAACTTTCTTTATACCTTTCATTTTGTTAATTTGAAATTCAAATCAAACCAGTAGACATAAATAATTATTTTCTTTTCATTAATTAGATGTTTCCTGTAAAATAAATCATGAGCTTAATTTTTATCTATTATTACTAATATAAAATGTAAACTCTCCAATTTTGTTTATAATTATTGCCAACCTTTAATTCTAATATTATTATTTTTATTTTGAATTAACATGATCTTTTTCTATTTAATTTGTGTAATACCCTAAAATAACTTGAATCATTTGTTTTTTTATAACAATAAATGATTCATATTTAAGTAAAAATTATCAATTCAAATGAATCTATAGATGGAATTTACAGTCCAATTTTTACATTTTATTTATTCCCACTAATTATTTATTATTAATTTTCATATATTTACATTTCTTTAGCATTACATTTCTTGATATAATCTTCACACTTACTTATATTTTATCTATCATTCTCTTAATTCTTCGTCTCCGAGATATAAGAATGACTTAAATTGAGGGTTGGACTCTATAAATTTAGTGCTGACTATTTTTAAATAAATAAAATCGTCTGAAAACAGAATCAACAATCTAAACATGCCATGTGTTCTCCTCCTTCTTCTTTCTATTTGACTCCGATAAGGCATAAGAAAACTCAATAGAATTTTACTAATAGAATATATATAACCATATTTATGATTATTGAAGAATATTATATCAATTATAAACTTCCAATATAAAGTAATGATGAATATCATATATTACATGTAAATTGAGTTTTTCTATCTAATATATATAATCATACTTGTGATTATTAAAAAATATAATCATATTGATTATAAACCTCTAATACAAAGCAATAATGAATTTGATATATTGTATGCAAACTGAGTTTTTTTGTATTTTTTATGATATTGATTATATTTTAAAATGATTGTTTTCATACTTTATATATAACTTTAATGCTACAATTTTTTTTAATTCAAGTTCAATCTATACTTCAACTTCAATTTTCCAATCCCAATACTCTTAGGTGTTTCTTAATTGTGGGGGAGATGGGTTGATGACTGCTAAATTGGATTATCTATACTACTTTGAAAAATTGGTTGCTAAGTTTCAATTTATCTAGTGCTGCCCAATGGACATCAAGAGGATTGAGAATTAGTTTGGATTTTTCTTAGTACTTGGGTATAAGTCTATTTTATCTGAACTACGATGCACCGACATTTCATATAGCAGCCGTGTCCGCATATCAGAAACGTTTCCGACACCGACATTCATCGACATTGACATGAAACGTGCCGGGCCCGTGTCCGTAATTTCAAAAAGTTTGGATATCCATTCCCTATTTCGACATCCGTGTTAAGCTCGATTCCGGGTTGTGTTTGTAATTTTAAAAAGTTTAGACACACATTCTCTATTTCAACACGCGTGTCAAGCTCGATTTCTAGCTTATTATTTATTATGACATGTTATTTAATATTATGGGTACTTATTTTTATATGAAAAAATAATAATTATAATATATATTTACAAATAAACATAATATTTTTTAATATTTATAAATATATCCCTATATTTTTATTATTT
>JANHAO010017859.1:0-13818 GCA_026873985.1 Saraca asoca
CTAGTTTGTACTGATTATGGTGCTCCAAAATTAATGTAAGTTGTCGATTGGCCAAACACTATTGAGATAAAGTTCTCTCTTGCTACAACGAACGATTTTCATCTCGCTACAGCACAAAACAAACAAACTCGCTATAACGAATGATTTTCACATCGACTGTAAAATTAAGGGTGAGACAGCCTTTGAGCCTACCTCACAATGCTTGGGGGTGTGATGGCCCTTGAGCCTACCCCGAGGCTTCGAAACCCAAAACAAAATCGAGGGTGAGACGGCCTTTGAGCTTACATCGCAATGCCCAGGGGTGCGACAGCCCTTGAGCCTACCCCGGGGCTTCGAAACCCAAAACAAAACAGAGGGTGAGACGGCCTTTGAGCCTACCTCGCAATGCCCGAGGGTGCGACGGCCCTTGAGCCTACCCCGAGGCTTCGAAACTCAAAATAAAATCAAGGGTGAGACGGCCTTTGAGCCTACCTCGCAACACCCGGGGGTGTGACGGCCCTTGAGCCTACCTCGAGGCTTCGAAAATCAAACTCTACTTCACAAAAAACAAAAAACTCAACGAATGGTATTCACCTCACTGTTATTCAAAAATCATTATTACCCACAGTTCTCATACAGGTGAGTCACTCAGTTTTTGTATAGAAAAACTCCCGCAGCTTGCATGCGGTCAAGCTTCTCGCGGCTCTCAAGTGGATAAAATAGCTCTCATATGGATATATCCCGTGAGAGGCTCACTCATAATAGGATGGAGCATTCAGGAAATAAAGCATAGCCAAAAGAGAAGTTTTCATTAATTATTATGAAATTACATACAACAATGCATGAAGCATATGTTATATACATCCGAAAGAGGAAGAAATCATACAAAAAGACCTCAGCAAGCGAGATGAAGTTTCTATAGGGACAAAGGCCAGTCTCTAAGCCCACTCCTGGTGACAGACCAGGAGCCTATAGTCCCTCTTACTTATTCCTCTGCCGGCACACCTGTCTGGGTCAGAATTAGAGCGTCCCCCAGAACCAGCAGGCCAGGTAGTAGAGCTATCAATGATGGCTAGAGGGGGTGGTCAGAAGACACTGTGAAAGCCCCGCCAGGCCGATTCTGTGTCGAGGCCACGTGCAATGGGCCATCCGTGTCTCCCACCACCATGCAACAGGCCATCCAAGTCTCAAAAAGCTTCACCGGAAGCCAAGACACCAAGGAGCTCTAGAAGCTCTTCAATCTTCTCCATTAAATTTCCCTGAGGTAAAAGAAAGGATACCTCAGGCTATACATAGACCCGCTCAGCCCTTTGAACAATCCAGAAGAAATCTAGCCAAATCTTCATCCAACGGGCCAAGACGAGCGGTAATGCCACGCAACGGCCAAAATGGCAAACAAGGGAAAGTATGGCCTAAAGCAGAATGGAAAGATGTCCGACATGACACTTCGATCAAAAAAGGACACTGGCTGATGATATGAATCTAGCCTTGGAAATATGCAACTCCCGGCTCACAAAGTAAACTGAGAGTTGGGGGGCTTATGTTATATACTAAAATAGCCTCGCGAGGACCAAACCCCAAGGAAACAAAGGCCAGTTCTCGCACCTGGACCAAGAGCTCTTGAGAATAACAAAATAATCCCAGGTACCCCGCCTCGCTCATCACGATACAATGATGTTACGAGGAATGGCCCGAAAAATAGTATTCCAATGACAACACGATTGACTTGACATAATGGTCGATCGCTTTACTTGCGCTCGCTTCCTCGTTACAATGACCCTCATAGCGTCCCCAAAGCCCAGAGCTCTCGCTTAAGATATCAAAGTATCTTGCTTGACATGGTAACGACAATAAGCCTACAAGCCGGCCTGAGAAGCCTACTTCACAGCCTACAGACAAAATATGGTCTTTTCATTGTCTTTTCTCATTTATTTGATATGATACAACTGTAGCTTGTAATTAATGCACGTAACCTCCTCCCTCTATAAATAGGATTACATTATTGAAGGGAAGGGGGGAATCTAGTAAGCAAAACTCCTGCAAATTATTCAATATCAATAAAATCTCTGTCATGGACATAGGGTCCGGTATCATCCGGATTTAGTCAAATCATGTTAAAAATCCACGCCTCTCCTCCTCCCGGTTCACCTTTCACTACACTTCAAAGGTGGCATTAATTCCAGAAACTCACATCCTGTTGACCGAAGTTTAGGCCCTTCATACGAACCAAATTTCACCATCAACAGAATGCTAGCTTGAAAATTTAGATACTATATCTGCAAATTAAACGACAAGTGGATGGAAAGTTAATAGTAGGTACTCAATTAAAAACTTGAAAAAAAATACAAATATCCAATTTATAAAATTTTAAACTATAGATAGCCATTTTGAAATATAGTGAAACTATAAGAAGCTATAGATTAATTTAACCTTGAATTTTTCATTAATAAGATAATGAGAGAAGATGATCATGAGTTTAAATTAATAATGTGAAATAATCTGAATATTTTGTGATTAAAGATATGCTTTGATTAAGTTTAAATGATTAAAAATAATTGATGGAAATATCAAATGTTGGAGGTATATAAAGTATAATGCTTTTTGGATATTTAAACTTAATCAAAGTACATCTTTAATCACAAAATACTTAAAATATCTTGTATTATTTAATTTGAATTCTATAGTCATCTTTTCTTATCATTTCATTGATGAATTCAAATTTGAATTTAAGAGTGATGGGCTTTTATGTTGTAAGAGGGTCTGAGTAAGTTTTTAAACTAAAGAAAAAGTCCTTGTAATTTCATTATATCTTATAAGAGATCAGAGTAATTTTCTTTTATAACTTTGGTCCCTTTAAAGACAAATTGATTGTCTATAATATATCTTAAATGTAATATTCTATTTTGATATCTCTAATGTCCAACTAGGACCAAGTTGGATTTAAAGTAGTAACTTCTGCTAAATTAAGGATGAAAAAATTTTAGTTGGCATATAGAGTTTCAATAAAGCTTTAAGTTAACTACTATTGAAAGAGAAAAGTGGATTACATAATACTAATAGTAAAATTAAGGATGTTTTAGTGCCTTGGATGTGTCACATGAAATACATGTTCTATCACGTGGTAGTGTGAGCTACATTAATTTTTTCTCTTGTGATTGCTAGCTTAGAGTTTTGTATGACAATTAAGTTTTTTAATCTTCAAATTGATAATAATTATCAATTTGGACTTCATTTGGTCACTATTTTTTTATTAGAGGGATTAAGATATAATATTATATTTAAATGGAATCAATTTATATATCAAAGAGATCAATCTTATGACTAAACCAATTTTTTGTTTCAATTTAATTGTAACATGTTCAATTCTAACCCAAAACAGTCTTATTGTGAATTAGCTTTGACCAGTCTAATAGATTACCTTATGTGAAATAGGAATGATATATTTAGATAGAAAAAAAAAATGATTAGGACGAAAGAAAATGGAATCTCATTTGGAAGTTTTGGCATTCAATGAGAATGGATAGTTAATTTGTTTAGGTTGGTTTGGGCTATGAAATGGCAAAAAGGAAAATGGTAATATTCAACTCAATGGGTTTCATAGCGGCTCATAATTGGTAGTAAACTTTTTTAAAAAAAAAAACTCCTTCATATTATTTGAACTTGGCTGCAAAACCTTGAGTTTATTTAACACAAGTGACTGATAAGGTAACTGCTAACTGAACTAATATATTAGCTAATTGTATTGGAAGTGCTTGATAAAATTAGCTAATAAGTTAACTCATAAATATAAAATAATATAAAGGGATATGTTAATATCAATAGATATATGAAGTAGGTTAATTCATATTTATTTTGAGGTTAAATTATATTGATGCAATCAAGATATTCAAAATATGAATATAATTACCTAAAATTTAATTAATTATATTTTATGGCATCTCATATCTATTCATTAATTTACTTATTTTTATTTACTTGTATTAAATTAATGGATATAAACCAAATATGCAATAATGTGTAAGTGCTTATTTTTACCCCCTTTGGTTTTGTGGAAAAGGAACAACCATTGAAAATAATATATTATTAGAAAATATTAATACATGTAGGAGAGAGATAAATTTGGAAGATACAAGTTTTAAGCTAATTAGAATGACTTATCAAAACAAAATTCTTTTTTGTCCAAAAAGTTAATTCACCAAACACCTCTAAAATGTAAAAAAAAAAAAAAAGGCTTATTGACTAGTCAATAAGCTATTAGCTAGATTATTGATTGCGCCAAATACACTCCTTGTCTCCACTAGTACACCATCCTAATTTGTTGAGCACCAAAATAGAAGCACCAAGGGAGTGTTTGGTTTTGCAGAATACTCCATGCCTAAGAATTTAACATTTTAGAGAAAGTGATTTCTAAGAATGTCATATGTCATGATCCAAAATCTTGGTCATGATTAATGTAAAGATTAACCCTTTTGTTGATAATCATCAACCTT
Organism: Saraca asoca; assembly: GCA_026873985.1. Lineage (NCBI taxonomy): Eukaryota > Viridiplantae > Streptophyta > Magnoliopsida > Fabales > Fabaceae > Saraca > Saraca asoca. Next base: position 4,470 of record JANHAO010017859.1, read on the forward strand.
TTATCACTTAATTCCATTTATAGTCATCTCAATTTTTTTTAGATATATTCACTTGAATCTTATTGGTTAACCTAAAAATAATAAATTATAGAGAGAAGAATAAGCACATTGAGAATAAACATATTTCATAATTTAAAATGGCATTGCCCAATAGGCACATGTCAGATTGATACATGGTTCCATGATTTTTCATAGAGTTTTTACCATCCCTAAGACCTGAATGTCATTCTCAAAGCCACTCTATGTCCTTCCAAAACAAGGCAATCAAAAGAAATTAGATCAATCTATGTCTTATCATAACTTCAAAAGCATAGGCTAATATAACTAAACTCTGTAGTCCTTCTATTTACAAGTTTTTCAAAAGTTAGCAAAATATAAGGTTTAATGGTAGACCATTATGGGTCAAACCATCCTAGGGCCATCATGAGAAGAACATTGGGTGGCATTGTGGGAATGATCTCCATCTCGTGGAGTACCATACAACATGCTAAATTCAAGATTATAATATAATATATCTTGACTTGGTATGTTCCTAGGGGACTAGGTACTGTGGTGGTGAAGACGTTAACTATGATCTCCATCAGATTGTTGTTCATGCTTACTTTTCATGTAGTGAGTTAATTGGATTTTCTTGAGAATCTAAAAAAATGATCTACAAAAGAGTGAGTTTAGGGTTTAGTGAGATAATACGTACCAAACTCATGAATTCATCTAACCAAGACTACACACACGCGCGTATATATATATATATATATATATAAACCTCAACATCATATTCAAGCAATTATTTCTCATACTCAATCTCATACACATATCATTAGATTTTAGATACTCACCTCCAAATGGTTTCATATCACATTGTATCAAGTATGTTATACAAAATTGGAGTTGTCAAGGCCTTAGGCCAGCATTCTTTTTCATTACGTTATTCAATATCATTATATCACATTTTAATATTCCATAAAATGATAAATAGATAAAAGCAAAATGCATAAATTTAATTATTATTCTGATCTAGCCTTATCCTGCACAATCCTAACATTATCCCTCCCAGCCCGTCTTATTCCACTCATCATATCAGAACGTATAGATTCAAGATCTAGTTCATTATTCCTTATTACAACCTATCATTCATATTTCAAGTCTTATAAGAACTTTCAAGTATTCAATGATATCAACCTCATAATAAAAACATCATCAAGTTTACATCGACACATTCCATCATTATTAAGATATTATGTTCCATTCTAGATCTCATGAAAAGTATCAAATATTAAGCAATATAGTTCTCATAATAACTATATTACAACATTCTTATTCAGCCACAATCCTAATCACACGAGTTGCATTCTATTGCAAATGCAACATATGTTCTTTGTTTTGTCATATGACTATTATAATTAATTTCATACTAATAATATATATAGCTAATTGTTAAATTCAATAATATTAGATTATAATTACCTATTTAAGATTTCTTAGTTATTATACTTGCTTTAATAGGTTTTATATAAAATTAAACCAAAGGAATAGGAAATATTTTAGAAATAAGTGAAGTTAGGTTGAAAAATGTGAAAATCTCTGAATATGCAATGGGAATTGCAAGTGGGATCATTGAGAAAATTTGAGTAGGATAGTGATTAGGATCGAGGAGTTCAATCATGAAAGATTCGATTTGAGTCGAGGAAATTCTATTAAAATTGCTAGTCTACTTGTCAAAATGTGCAATCATTTGGGAAGTCCAAATACAATTGCGATCAAAATCATGATCACAATTGAAAAATAGGGTATGAAGATTCTATTTGAATCGCAGACATCTAGTTTAAATTCTGATTCAGATTGTATGAATAAAATTGTTAGGTTTCTGTGAGCATGATCATGAATCTAGTTCAAAAGCTAAAATTCAACTTGCATGAGCAAATATTGCATGACAACAACAAAAAAATAGGGGAAGTGACTTCCAATTTAACAGTATACCATAGGATCTTAACACATCATGTTTTAAAAGCTTAAACAAGCTTGAAACTCAGCTATCTTAACAGAACACTGGTTATTATGTCATCAAACCCGTTTAGTCTCAACTTTACCACAAAATCACAAGAAAAATCCATTTTGTCTTGCACCAATAATCAATTGATCATAAGTAATAAATACTTGATAATTTACAAGAATGGTAAGAATTACCCATATATGAATTGAAAACATAATATCACTACTGCTCGCACCAAATATCTTCAATACTCTTCATAAACAAAAAGAAGAGCAGATTAGCTTCTTAGCTATTTTTAGAATTTTCTTTCAGCAAACAATTATATACCATTTGATTATGGCTTTATGGCAAAGAAGCAAGCTACATATGCAAAATTTAAACCCTAACACTTTAGAAAAAATCACATAGGTTTTTAAAGTGAACAATAATGTGAATAGTGACTATAAACTTAAAAAATTCATATCTCAAGTTATATTTATTAAATCAATATGATTTTGATGTAAAGTTGAAGAGGAAGAAGAGAGAATTCAGTTATAAAATTAAGAAAAATTAATAAGAAGAGATGAATAACTTACTTGAGGAGAAAGAGTGAGTGTAGAGAGAGAAAAAGTCAAGTTTGATGAAGAATAAATAGAAAATTGCATTGGTTGCAATGCAATCAGACTTGGCTAAGAAAAGAAGAGGAAGTTAGTTGAGGGAGGGCAAAATGGAAAAAGAAAAAAGTTAATCCTCAACTTTGACTTTAATTAAAATAATTCTTCTTTTAACGCTTTTTTTTATTTTCTTCACTTTAAGTCCAAAATTAACGTACTCACCAATTGCCTGCGGTCATAAAATTTTATCACAAATTAATTAAATTAATTATCTTTATAACGATTATAATTTTACCCTCAATGGGTACTTATAACCCTAGTTTTGATCTTTTTAATTTTTTTCTAGAAATTAAATGCTAAAAATATGAATTTAATTTTTTGGGCATCCATAATAAAAACTTCGGTTATTAGAAAATTTCAAAAATTCATATAATCTATTTCTAATGTATCTGGACTTCTCATAACCCCAAATTATAATTTTGAAATTTTCAAAAATTTTAAATTTATCTTTTCCAGATTTTCTTAAAAAGTCATTCTATTATCAAAATTAATTTTAAAAAAATTCAAGGTATTATATCATATCATCATGTTTGAATTAATTAAAAAAAAGATTTTCAAAGATATTACAATATTATGTTTTAACTAATTTTTATATTTTTGAAAATTGTGTTAAACTTTAAAAAATGTATTCATTGGAAAATTGGTTGATGGGAGATGATCGGCCAAACATGATCAATTTTAGAAAAATTGTTTGATCAATAGTGGTCAATGTTGAGAAGTTTATCGATGAACGACAATGAATACTTTGGTAAATGATAATAAGTAGTAATGATTTAAGGTTTTAATAATAGTAAGACATTAATAAATAATAGATAAGATACTTTTTTTATATAATTAAAATATTCTTATGTCATAAAAATGTAAGATACTTATTTTCTTATTAGAATATTTGGAGGAAATGTCTAGTTAAAAATATTTTCAGAAATGTTTACATTCTTAATTAGCATTTTTTTAAATTGTAAATCAAATATGAAAATATAGAGATTTTTTGAAACTTTTCAAAAGATGTGAAAAAAAAAAAATTTCTGCCAATCAGACGAATTCAACCACCATGCCAATGGCATGGCCATGATGTAAGCAATTGCTCAAAGTCTCAATTAGAAATTAAAGAACAAATATCTAAGTTTTCAATCCACGTAACAAAGTGAGGGAAAATCGACAATCAGGAATTAAATAATCGAAGATAAGTTTTCAATTTGCTTTACAAATTGAAGGAAAACCGATGATCGATCCCACTAAATGGTGGACTATTAATATGCCCTTTATTTTTCTACCCCTTTATTAGTTCCAGATTTAATTAGTTCTGTAATTGAAAATTTTTGAAACTGGAAGCAATTTTTTTTTCTAATTTTCATTTTCAAACTGGAATTAATTTCTTCATACTATACTTTTCAAATAATGAATGTTGTTGGAAGTTCTTAGAGCAAAGAAACAAAAGCAATGATTTTTTAGCAAGAGAACGAGATGCTTACAGCAAATTAAAGGGGAAGAAAATTAGCTTACTATTATTTTTGTAGAAGATATACTTTGATCTCCTTTTAGTTTTAACTAAATTACATGGATTTTTCCTTTCTTTTTAATCTACTCTAACATCTTCCCATTGATAAAAATACTACACTTAAATTTAAATTAAAATTTTTGTAGTAAAAATATTGAGAAAAGATGATAATAAATTAAAATTTTTGTAGTAAAAATATTGAGAAAAGATGATAATTGGATTCAAATAAATTTAGGAAAAATGCAAAATACCTTTCAAATTTGGGGTAGTTGGATCTTACCCTCACAAACTTTAAAAACTTAGAAATCAAAATCTTAAATATATAAAATCTTAAATTAACACCCATCAACCACTTAATTAATAATTTTATTTAATTATATGATTTTTTTCATAAATTTTTAAACAGGTATCACAATATTATTGTATATTGGTTTATCATGTCATTTTTAATATATAATTTTTACATTATATAATTAATAAAAATAAATTAAATATATAAAATTTTAATTAAATACTTGAAAATAAGGTATGAAATTATGTGTGAAAAAATAATGTAGTAAACCATGTTAGATATTTATCTAATATGTGGGCCTACATATATCATTAATTATGTATTGTAAGTTATCTAAAGAATTATCCTTTTGAAGTGATCTTATATAAATTAAGTTATTAAGATTAATGACATCTTATTTTGTATAAATTTTATAATGTGTAGATTCCAAAAGTCTTATTTCTAATTTTATGATGGGCCAAATTAGAAAGAAGAAAAGTTTAATAATTATTACTCTTCATAAAAGAGTATGAACTCAAAGTCATTATTCTTCATGAAAAGACATAAGTTCAAAAGTCATTACTCTTCATGAAGAGATATAAATTTATTATAAAAAGGGTATGGTCCCCAAATCATATGTATAATTTTTTTTTCTAACATTCCATCATTAGAAAATAAGAAACTCTTTATTCTTGAAGAGGAATTGTGCATATAAGGCTTGGAAGATCAAAAATCCACAAATTCCTTCATCAAATTTTTCATGGATTCAGGTACACTTCCACTTATTTATTCTATTGATGATTTAACATAAAAGATCTTATGTTGATGATGATTTTCATCTTTAAAATATCTTCCCTTTAAATTTATAACAAACCAACGTATAATAATATTATTATGATTCTTGGATAAAAAGTTTATGAAAAAAATTATATAATTTAATAAAATAATTAATTAATTGAATGATGCATGTTAATTTCAAATTTTCTATAATTTAAAGTTTTAATTTTCAAGTCCGTAAGTTGGTGGGACAAAATCTAACTACCTTAAATTTAAAGGGAGTGATTTTTTTCCAATAAACAATAAATAATTTTATGAGTATTTTATGATAAAAAATAAATTTTGATTAAGTTTAAATGGTTAAAATATAACTGATAAAATAGTCAAATTTAAATTTAAGTATAATATCTTTTTTATTTTTCAGTAAAAATCTTTTTACATGACATGAAAGTACATAAAAAGTTAGAAAAAGCTTTTAAACAAGAGTAGAGATTGATGTAGCTTTCTTAGACCTTAAGGAAGACTTCCTCTCCACTTGCTTCACAAACTAATTGTTTAAAGTGAGATAGAGATTTGGTGTCAAAGTCAATCGAAAACAATGTCATATGAACACTACAATTTCACACTTAGCTTCAGAAATTCCATATAAGTATTTAATAATGTCACTGAGGATAATCCTTTAAACTAGTGAACATTAATTGATGATAGAATTAAATGAAAATGTTAAGATTAAATTGGGATAAAATCTTTTAGAGAATTAACTATAAATTTCATAAATGGGCATGTCTACTGGGAAACAAATCGATGTGCAGATCTGGTAGCAAGGACAGGAGGAGAAGCCTCATCCTACCACCTTTTGCACTCCTCCCTCGGACGTCATACCTCTCCTTAGAGAAATGTATCCTTAGTTATGCTTCCTCGTTTTGTTGCATGTAATCTAGGAACTGGTTAATGTAATATTTTTCTCTTAAAAAAATTTCGCAAATGTTTAACAATTAACTTTTTACAATTTTTTAAAAAATTTTGTAATGCAACTTTTACTAAAAGTTTACTTTTTTATGTACTTGTTATAATTTTTTTTATATTTTATACATAATTCTATGAGGAGTTTAACTTTTTAGAAAGTTGAGTGTTTTTATTGTTGGATTATCTATTTTTTTTAAATCTTAAAACAAATAAGTCAATTAAAAAACACAAATATAATACAAAAAAGATAATTTAATGATAAAACACTCGACCTCCTAAAAAAATTGATTTTCTCATAAAATTATTTTTTTATAAAATTATAACTTAACATATAATATTCATATATAATTATTACATAAATTTTTATAAAGTATAATTTTTCTTCAAAAATACATGATTTTACCTGCAACGTTGTAGTTTTTAAAATAATTAGATACCAAATATGCGTTTTGGTTGAATTGCATAAAAAGAAAAATGAAAAAAAAAAGTTTAGTTGGTACTTATTATTATGGAATGGAAGTGGACATTTTCAACAAAAATAACCATTTTATTAAATAATAAAATTTTCATTCCATCAAAATTCTAACTTATGTCACATTGATATTCGTTTTAAATGATAATATAATTATTTAGTTTACATGTATCATAATTTTATTAATAAAAATTAAAATATGATATTTTTATTAATTATTTACAAATGAATTAAAATTTGTAAACTAAATATAAGTTTCATATATTCAAATTATATTAAATTAAATATTATATGGAATGGAATAGCTACTCTATTATAGTTCATATTAAATTCATTCCCTTTTCCCTTCCTATTTCATTGGAAGCCATCCCATCCAATTCAAACAAAGCATACCGTAAACCAAGGGCAAAGCTACGTGTGTTGGTAGGATGGCCTTAGCCCCCATCACCTGAGCACTTTCTTATTATACTTTATATATATATATATATATAATATTTATTAAAATAGTTAATTTCATTAGTTCATCCCTCCAAAAATAAAAAATTTCATAAAATATTTCATCACTTTTTATGTATTTAATAATTAGCGGAGAGAAATTAGAAAAATAGTGTTATTGGGGTGTAAGAGTTTTTACTCTCTTTTCTCTTTTTAAAATGTAATATTGTTTTTATTTCTTTTCTCTCATCTATTTATTGATTAGTGCATATATGAAACGTTTATATAAGCGTTTTATAAATTTTAACCATCCAAACACTTCCCTCTGTTTAGAGAAAATTGGTAATATACATTATGAATTATATAAAATTAATGATAAATTGACATGCAGCATAACTAATCTATTGTGTTTAAGTGCAATTACACATGTTAGTTTATAATTGATTTCATAAAATACATTATACACTAATTAGAGTACAAATTTTTTGTATATCATAATGTTACACTTGGTTAGATGGAGTAGAATAGAATAGAAGGGGAATGAAAATAGAAATGTGTAAAAAATTTGTTTGGTATACATTATGGAATGAGAATGGAAATGAGAAAATAATGGAATAGTTGTTTTATAGTTATGTTTGATATAGTCAGAAATGGAATAAACATGTTTATTCCATTTCACTTTTATATTTGGTACAATAGAATATTGTAGGAATGAAATGAAAAAAAAAAAGTAGTCAATTACAATAATATCTTTATAATAAAAAATAATAAAATATTTATTTAAAAGTAATAAAAAATGTAAAGCTTCAATTTTTTTAAAGTCATGTAACATTTCATTCCATTTTTTATTTTTCAACTATACTAGTCTTCTTTTCATAATTTTCATAATTTTGACTCATCTTATAAATGATAGAATGACCCATTCCATCACAAAGCAATAGATTAGGTCATTCCATCATTTATGGAATTATTATTATTTTTTTACAATCTTATCCCTTACAACTTTCATATATTCTAAAATTATCCTTATATTAATAAATAATAAAACAAGCTTTTCAATACTTTTATTTTAAAAATATTTTGATAATTATATTTCAAATAATAGAATTTAAAATAAGATATTTTTATATTGTTTATAAAATAAATATTATTTATTATATAAAATTATTAAATAAAATAAAATTCAATAAATTAGAATTTATTGAGATGTAAGGAAAGTCAAATTTATGAAAACAACACTTGAAAAACAAATCAACATCGTATTATTAACAAATATTGGAGGTTTTTGGCAATTAGCATAATATGCAATATAAAATGTGATTGTCCATTTCCTGGGGAATGGTCCCATCAAATGATGGAATATATACTTTATCACAAAAGCAATAGAATGGATCATTTCATCATTCATGGAATTGTCTTTTTACACCCTTATCATTTACATATTTCATATATTTCAAAATTGTCCTTATATCAATAAATAATAAAATAATATTATCTTATGATTATATTTTTAATAATAAAATTTAAAATAAGATATTTTATATTATATATAAAATAAATAATATTTATTATATAAAATTATTTAATATAAATAAAAATCAATGAATTAAAGTTTATTTATTAATATATAAGATGAGTCAAAATTGATTACTTTTTTCCATTCCATTCTTATAATATGTTACTATAACAAACATAAAAGTAGAATCAAATGGTCAAACATAATTATGGAATAATTATTTCATTTCATTCCTATTCCCATTCGCATTCCATTTCATTCCAATCCATCTAATTAAACATAAAATCAAATGTCAGGTGCAAATCTTTTTAATATCTATTATATTAAATGAATTTGATTTAATAAAATCCCACCAAAATAAATGTTTCCATATTTTCTTTGAAATGAGATTATGTTACCATATGTGTGGTGTTGATTTAGATTACATAGTTTTATAAGCATATATAAACGTTACATGTACGGAGAAATTTTGGATTTTCCATCATGCTACTTATATTGTGTTAGGGGATGTTTAAATAATGTTTTCCAAATACCTGTGTGTGAAATAGCTTGCGTGAAGGCATGCAAACCATAAACACTAAATCCTAATACTAATGTTGTTGATAGGAAGTACTATTGTGAGCTTGGATGTGCTACCTCAATGTGCAGTAATATTAGTACTTCATAGGACATAGGTACTTCTAATTATTCTTGCTTCAAATAAATATTTTAATAGTGAAACAATTTTTCTTAGTTAGCTAATTTTTTATTTCACTTTTCATTTTTACAGTG
>JANHAO010017860.1:0-13819 GCA_026873985.1 Saraca asoca
AAAAATACCCCCAGTATAAAAACCCAAAAAATTTAAAAAAATAAGCCACCACAAAAGGGGGAAAAAAAAAAAATTCCAAAAAATAAGGAAAAACCCCCCCCCCCCCCCCCCCAAAAAAAAAAAAAAAGGGATGGCCTAGATATGAAAAGACGTCTCAAAGCAAGAGAAACTATTTTTGCCGGAGTTGCCTAACAACAAAGGAAGAGCTTTTACAGCCAAATGGGAAATTAACTCAATTTGGATGATTAGAAAATCATTAGTTCATTTGCTCAAGTTTTTAAAAGCTAATTAATTAACATGTTTCACTCGTATCAAGTCATTCTCAAACACTTGTTTTAACATTATACTTAAAAATCATTTGAAAAGAAAAACAACAGAATCAGAGAATTAAACTTCGACCTGACAATAGATTACTCCACTCGTTATCAGAGACATAATTTCCATGTACCACAAATAAAAAGGACATAATTTTCATTCCCAGAATCAGATTTCTACGAACTATTTTCTACACCGATGGGGACACACCACTCTGGAAAAGGTTAAGTATGCTAAAAAAAAAAAAAAAAGGCATTGTTTTACCTTTTCCAAACCCAAAACTTATGGCTATATTTCCAGAAACAACTCTGGATCTGGATTTCACAAAAGAGCTATAGAATTGTACAGTCTAACCAAGCCTTTAGTGGTAACTGCTCAGAACACCTCTAAAACCCAATTGATTGCAAGATCACTACAATTAAGAAATAGCATAATATACAATATACAGTCCTCTACAGTTGGTGTTAAATATTTTTGTTAAATTTCACACGCAAAACCCTTTGTTAATTTGGACTGGAGACAGGAGGCCTACCGCGTCCCATTCAGGCATTTTTGGTCCAGGAAGTCGCTTTGACACTTCAACGGCTCGAGTAGAAGAAGTACTTCCATGGCCTGATTAAACAACAGCAGTTAATATGTGAGATCAAATCCAATGCAACAAGTTACCAAGCAGATAAAGGAATCAATGCCAACATCTATTTGCTGACCAGAGAATTATAGAAATAACAGAATCAGTCTCAGAAAGTGTTTTTATATGATACCCAATCCATTGGTGCCACGATAATTGTGTTTTCTTGCCCACCATCGATTTCTGCACCTCTGCCCACTTTTATCCTTTGACATATGCTCCCCATCCTGTAATGAAAGGGAGCAACAGATGCAGGTGTTAGTTGATCCATATTTTCTTTTAGACAAGTTTCCTCTTCATTAATAATTTTCCTAAAAGATGAAGATTTCTGGTATCTAGTCACATTTATCACAGAAAAAAAGGGGTCCAGAAGTAAATCAACTCACTGAAATGCAGTCCAAGTGATGTATCACGTTTTGACATCTGGAAATACTTGTTTAAAAGAAATTGTAATTTATTCCACTTAATAATTATATAGTTTTTAGCCAAAATAAGAAACATTAAAAGCCAACAAGACTTGGACTTCAATCTATTGACAGCTAAATCATAGAATATTGTCAAGATACAAATGCAAGAGCTTATAAAGTATAAACCTCTTCATCAGGTGTATCTTCATGATGCCCATTAGAGGTATGATTCTCCTTATCTCCTGTTTGCTCAGAGTCACAGGTAGTGTTGTTCTTCTCAGAATCAGATCCCTTCCAAGCTTGTTTTCTCTGTCTATACTTGCCCTAAATCATAAAATCATCATCAATGTCGTTCACCGTCAAAGGAAGAAATGATTTCTGGGGCTAACCATTAGCTTAAGAAGTTTAACCCGCATGCCATTCCTCCAGTCCTGTTCATTATTTAAAGTAGCCAACTAAACAAGGAAGCCAAACACAAGTTGGTCACCCACGTAATGAAGACCAAATACTAAATGATATATAACCTGATACTCACAGCCTTCTCGACAGCCTCGACAGCCTCATATTCCACAAAAGCATGCAACTACACAGACAGAAGTAAGATAGACTGCCAACGTAAGCGAAAAAGACAAATAAATTTGATGACAATATAAATATTGATGCTAAGTTGCTAACATAAGAAGAAAGAACACAACAATTATGAATCTCAACTTGAAGCACTAACTTTTTGTCATATTTATGAATCTCAACACTTAAACAAGATTACTTAAGCACCAGATAGCTAATCAACTCAACCAGGAAAAAGTAAGCATTCCGTAACAGCCCTTAATATTCCCAGACCAGGATTGTCTACATACACTTCAAATGGTCAACATTCATTTGTTCAAAGGTCGGAACCAGAAAAATTAAAACGAATTTCCATCCAAACTCACGAAGAAAGAATTTCTAAGAGAAGGGCTTGCACATGCCCTCCCTTTTCATTGATTTAAGTATTTGGCTACTGCTAGAAGTCACATCGAATTCTCAATGCAAATCACCACAATCATCATGCAAGGGATCATATTTAAATTACATTAACATAAGCAAAGTTTAATTCTTGACCAAAGAAGCATGCTCATCCCCAAACAATATCTTTGTGATCTGACAACATACTAAAATACTCTAGGCATAAAAAATTGATAGCATTAAGAAGGAAGATGATGAGAATATGTGGGTGATGGAAACAATGAAATATTGCAGCCAACAAACATCGCATGAGAAATTAAGCAAATCCTGACATGTACCACAGCTAGACTTCCAGGACTACTTTCTCACGTAGCAATAAATACATAGACATAGCCTTCAAATTAAAATGCACATTAAAAAAAATTTAGAGTGACAGCACAACTTTAAGGACTAGATTCTATGCTTTGCAATAACAAACATAATAGTTCATACAGACATCTTGACAGCTTGAATTTTCAAAATCAGAATTCTAGTAACTAAAACAATGCACTTTGAAATATAGGATTTTGGGTAAACAAGGTCATGCTTACATGATGGACTCCCTACCTTAGTGCTAATCAACATCTCACGCTTGCTATGTTTTGTAGATTCTGCAATAGCACGTGGTCATGGGCCATGAATGCTCATACTTTTTATACTGCACTTCAGAAAACATTTTTATACCTTTATTATATCACTTCACAAAGTACATTTGTAATGAGACATAGGCATACAATAAGGGACAAAAATCATACTTTCCAGCTTCACTAAAGATTCGATGGATGTTCTCCTTTGAATGGTCCCCCGGCAAATTCTCTACCAGAACAGTACATAACTAGAGCCCCAATAATAAGATGTTAGATAATGAAGAAAAGAATTAATATCAAAATTCGTGGAGTTTGAAATCAATACCTTTGAATCTCGAAACTCACAGAATTGAAAAGGATTGAGTCACCTAACCTTTTTCCCATCACCACTCACAACCTGCATTTCCAAGAGATGAATTTTCCCATAGGAATATAAGTAAATGATTCCAATGTAATTAACATTTGACAAAAGAAGGAAAAGAAAAAAATCATACAAGAAGTGAAGACTCCCTTAGAGCAGCAACTATAAATGAGTGGTCTCGGGTGAGCTTCTTTATTTTTTCTAAAGGAAGCAATGACTGAAATAGGAACTGCATTACCAATTTAAATTAGAACTAGAAGAAAAATATATACATGCATGGAGTTATGAACCAATATTAATAACAATAACTCCATATAGAAACCATGGAATTAACTAAGCTACTTTTTAAATAAAAAAAATAATAATAAGAAACAAGTCATTCTTACAAGTCCTAACAGACCACATTAAAAGATTCATCAGCTTTTAGGTTGATTGCTTCTTTGAATATCAACTGCATAAGCTAAAAAATTTAAACTTCAGTCTTATCAATTCTGTTGTCTCATTGTTATTATGGAAGGGGCATCCTGTCCTGAACACATTGCCTTGTTTCCTTGCATATAAAGAGCTTAGTGCCAATAGTGCAGAACAAAGCCAAATAGCCATATAGTCATTTCTTTTCTCTTCTAACTTTTTGGATGATTACATCGATTTGATTTTTTTTATAGTATTCCATTGGAAACTTCATATGTCAAATCATTATTGTTTCTAATTAGTCTCCTAGTTGTGCAAAACATCTAGAAGAAGTTCTTTTGAAAATTAAATGAAATTTCCATAGCTGCTTTCATATGATATAAGAAGCATCGGACATTGTTATCATATGCTGTCACTAATAGATTAATATGATCAATTTGAACATACTAGATCCAACAAACTGATGGTAAGTTGTGGGTTTGAAAATTACATAAAAGATGTCAGCTTTTGTTAATCATCTATATGCTGGCCCCAACAAAAGCCTTGAAGATTGTTTTTTGGATCAATACCTTGAAAATGCATTATAAATTGCAAAATGTTTAATAATTGAAATTTGAAATCATTTGCATCTTCTTGCAATAAGAGTTGTGAGAATAGAGAAGGAATCAGTCAGCAGTTAGTTGCATAGTCATTCAGACCAATCCTAGATGCTCGACACAGCAACAACTGGCTGCACCAGGAAAACATCCAGGTAGGGCAACCTGTCAGAAGTACCTGCTATTCTCATCACTTTCAACTCTATTCTTGTCTAGCTAGATGTGATATGAGTCTATGACACAACAAATATTCTAATTGGTTAATGGATACCTCATGCAAACAGTCAGAAGAAACACAGGAACCAAGAAAATCACATAATACCAGGCATTGCCCAATCTACCAATTGCTTCCATCTACTAGGAAAAAAAGAAGATTTTTCTTTGAACAATATGTAAGCAACTAAATCATATCATGCTCGGTTAATTTGGATAAGAAACTTGAAAGATATTTCATCTGAAAAACAAACTTATGTCCATATGAGAGACAGCTAGCAGCTTGAGACTAACCTAAGGTGAGTGTAGTTAAAAAGCCTGTGAAAATTTACCAGCATAAAGAGCTTCCATATTTTTGTACAAATTAAAGTATACAGCTTTATTTTCATATATTATTTCATTCACTTTAAAAGATATGTGTATTGTACAGTATAATCATGCATAGAATTTTTAACTAACATTTAAGTCCAAATAATTTGTTCCAAATTAATATGACTTGCACATTGGTAAGTAGTAACTAACTTAGTATGATAACATACAAAGTAACATTTGTGCTTTTCATTCAATTACCACAGTCTCAAGCATTTCATGTTTACAATAATATTGTGAAAAAGGGAGCTTTCCCAGAAGCTGAAAGACCCAGTGTTTACCTGTCCCTAGGATCTCCTTCATATATAAACATGCGCGCGCGCGCACATGCACACACACACACACAAATATATATACCACATATTGTACTACAAATTACTGATATTCCATAACAAACAAGTTTCTTTCTTTCCCTTGGAAAAGAACTTTAGAAAGTAAATCTACAAGCACAATACATGTGCAAAAGCCAGGCAATAAAGATAACAGAGATAAAATTTAGCAATACTGAAGTTGAAATCAAATTAATCCAAAACAGCTAAAGACTTACCAAAACTTCCCTTGTTCTTCTTGATAAAACATCATAGAAACGTATCATTGGGCAGGTTTTCATCACTGAAATAATACTCCACCTGCAGAACCAAGTAAATATTTCATTAAGCCATGTCTAACACATCAACTAGAACTTAGAAGAAAGCTGATATAAGCAGAGAAGACACCAAAGCATCATAACCTCACAGCATACAAAGTCCATTTTCTTACTCCTATGTTGTTTTCGAGGGAAAAAAAATGATATCAACAATAAACAATAGCAACTGGTGCAAAATATCATTTTACGAGAAATACCTATATACTCCAGCCATAACACCTGTCCTTACTCTCACCCATTATAATTTCCAGTGCCTTGAAAATTATAAAATGCAATTTCCAATGCATGTGGTTTCCACAAAACTAACATATGGTCAACAAAATTGACAACTGACTTCTTTTTATTGGGTAAGTGCAAGGACAGGTGTTATGACTAGAGTGTATAAATATTTCTCTTGTTTTGCACACATGATGGTTTAAACACATTAATCCACGTAATTTCTTGGATATAAAAGTACCGATCCGATTATGTGATAACTTAATAGGTTTTAGATGTCCACAATTGTCAATAGGTTTCAATCTTCAGGTCCAAATTCTTGTCTGTCAGCTTAACTGATTAAGCAGAAAATTCTCAGAACAGAGGAAACGCCAAGGCTCATTGCCCGGGTTATCTACGTTATTCTTCCCTTCATATATTTTCATTTGAAATCATGGTTGTCACCATTCAACCTCCTAATCATTGGTCTCTAAACCGATACATTAAAAGTTAGTATGCAAAATATATATGTACAAATTGAAGATACTGTTCAGCAGAATTAAACACGCATTTATTCCAGCCTTTCTCATTAACCAAACAGCACACAAAATCCAATCATTTCAGGAAAAAAAAAACTAATTACAAACCAGAAATGTAAAAAGCAATTGCTTGAAAATAGCTAAAAGATTGGAACAAGATTATGCTTGCCTGCTTAATGACTTTGAACTTGAGATCATCCACGGAGGCACCGGACTCGGGGGCGTGATCGCGATCGTGTTCATCGTTGTCGTGGTTGTGCTCAAGCTCAAGCTCCGTATCAAGATTTTCGTCAGTCAGCGCAGCTTGAATTTCAGTCTCAACAATTTCATCAGCATCGTTAGGACAACGATCATCACGCGGCGGAGGCGACGGGGTAGGGGCTGCGGCGGCGGAATGTAGCCCCTCTTCTTCGCCTTCCATTATCGACAGGAGAGGAGACTTTCTCTCTGTCTTTGAGAATGAAATGGAAAGAATTTAGCCCCGCCCATCCTTTCTTGGCTTTGTTTCTCCTTTTAATAGCAAATCATGCCCCTCTGACCTTTCGGTCCTGCCCAGTTCAAATTTTTGAATCAAACAATTTTTACTTTCCTCCTCATTTGAAACAAGTATAGTTTAGACGCTAATAGAAGGAAGTAAATGTGTGCATAGTCCATAAAAAAATTAGTTTTTAGTTTTTTAACTAATTCAAGTAGTTTTTTTCATTGAAAAAAATATTTGGTGTATTAATTCTTTGATAAAAAAATTCTCTTTTAAAAAATTATTTTTTATAACTTATTAAAATAGAATTTTTTATTTTTTATAATTTATCTTTCTCTTTTTTATTAATTTAGATTTCACTTTTTTATTAATTTACATTTCATTAGAAACTCTTATTTTTAATACTTATTTTTTTCTAAAATCATATTATGTTTGATGCTTTTTTTTTTTACAAAACCAAAGAGGACAAAAAAATTTCATATATCATTGTATATTTTACATATGCCCATCAATTCAACATAAATAAATAAAAAAAATAAGTAAATAAATAAATACATAATATCATAAAATATAATTTAATTAAATTTTAAATAATTTTATTCTTATTTTGAATATTTTAATTACATCAATATACTTTGGTATCAAAATAAATATGAATTAATTTACTCAATATATTATCTAATCATATTAGTATGTCTTTTCATGTTATTTTATATTTATAAGTTAATTTAATAGCTAATTTTATCAAATATTTTTAATACGATTAATTAATTTACCAGTTTTTAATTTTTAGCTAATAACTAATTTATTAGCTATTAACTAATTTATTAACTACTTGTGTCAAACATATTCTAAATATAGTTTATTGTTTTAAGAGGAAAAAAATAAGAAACGTTATTTTACAACTTATTCTTTCACAACTTTTTATAATGTGTATATAAAAATAATCTCATTTATTCATCAAGTGATTATTCCAATGATAGTAGGAAATAGATTATGAAAATAGCAACCTTATATATGTTTACTAGTTTGTATTTTGTATATGCATAATTTTAATTAATTTTATTTAATAGTAATTTGTAATATAAATTTACATTATAAATTATAATATATTTAAATATAGATAAATTATTATCATATTTTTATATATTAGATAACTATATAATTGATATAATTATATTCGTGTTAATTGTAAAGGAATATTATATTTATTTTAATTTAATAAAGTTATTAAATTATCATTTCAAATTAGTTACACTTATGATTTGAATTTTTTTATCTTTTCAAAAATATTTTCTTAATATATTAATACTTAGATAAATTTATTTATAAAATTTTATTTAAAAATTTAAATTAACTACTTTACGGCAGAAGATTTAATTATTTAATAAAAATTAATTTATTATTATAATTAATATATTATTTTTAAAAAATATATATTTTTAAAAAAAATTATGCAGTTTCAGAAATATTTGAATTTGAAATTGTGATAATTACTTATGAGCGATAAAATTTTCAAAAAGAGAATTTTTGAAATATCAAATTTAATATTTGATATTTAAAGATAATATAAAAATTTAAAGAATAAAAACTTTTAAATAAATATTATCTATCAAATCATAATTATATATTATTAATCATGTGTTCATAAGTATTTTCTTTCTATATAATATAACTGTTTACTTATGTATATATATTATTTAATACACATAGAAATAATTTAAATTAAAATCTATCAATAAATTTATACTAAAAATCAAATATAAATAATATTATTAAATAATTTTTCAAAATAAATAATTTTTATAAAAAATGAAGATATATGGCATTTATTAAAGTGATTTAAAATTAAAAAAATTAGAAGATATATTATTAAAATTTTAAATTATATAACTCACTAAAATATTAAAATATTTTTAAATTTTATTTTTAATATTAAATATTTAAATACTACTAAATTCTAAGTTAAAAATCATTTCAATAATATCAAAATAGATACTAAAATTGTATTATTCAAGTAAATAAATAATTCAAATATTAAAAATTAGAAATCAAAATATTATTTAATAACTGAAAAATTAATAAAATTAAATTAATAATTTGATAGCAGTAAAATTAATAATCTTTAAATTAAAAATTAATTATAGATAATTCAAATAAATAATTTATTATTAAAACAGATAAATATAAAATTTCTATCTATAATTTGAATTAGAAAAGAAAAGAAAAATTAAAAAAATTTCTTATTTGTTCTCTCTTGTCAAGTAAAATACAATTGTTACATAGTGCATTAGGATGAAGTAAGTACTACGACCTTTATAATAATAGGAAAATGTTGAAATATTTTAATAAAAAATAAATATTTTATTATTATGCTTTACCATTTTAACTTATTAAAGTATAATATAATGATAATAATGCTCATAAATCAATGGTCAATAATTGCAAAGGTTTTAATGGTGATATGTTATAAAATATAATAATGGACAATATATTTTGTAATCTAAAATATGTTTATACCATTTTAATAAAGAGTAACATTTATCTGTTTTCACTCTTTGTATATGGGATGCCATATGTATATTATGTGGAAGAAGAAATATAAAGTGATAAAGGATAAAATGCAGCAAACCTCCTGAACTTAATGCTATGCGCACCCCTTCCCCATATTCAAAAACATGTAATTCATCCCTTAAACTTTCTATATGATGCAAATAACACCTTTCATCCATATGCAGTTTATACTCCGTTAAATTAAAACATACTTCATCAAGGACAAGAAGAAAGCCATTTTCTTTCTACTCAGATAGTCAATTCAAGTTATCGTTCTTGTAAAAATAATTCGTGTTCTTCAGTTTCCTATCAAAACATTAGTCTTAGACACAAAATCTAGATGCACATCTAAATCTAAATGCAAACTCATTGTCTTTCCATTGCAGTAGGGAATCTAAATTTGACTAGAAATACCCAATTACAAAGGGAGGGATTCAACAGCTTAGAGGTATAAGTACAATAATGAAACTGGCTTGCAAAAATAATTGTTGTATGTTAAGGAATAGTTACCTTAAGTAAGGGTTGCTAAGCAGGACAAAAGGAATAAAATAAAGGGTGTTAGATCATCTTAGGGCTTTAAGTTTTGGGTATTCTATGTGTTTGGGTTTGTCTAAAGGTTCAAGTCGATCCAGATAAGTCTAGAGGTTTCAGGGAGGTTCAAGGTCTCTAATGTTTTTAAGGGTGTCAAGTTGCAGAGATCTATAAGTCTATGGGAGTGAGTATAGGGGCTTAATCATTTATATGAGCTAATGAGGCTAGTGTAACAATCTCTTTATGATGTATGGATTTAGAAGAGATGATAAGGGTTAGTTAAGAGGAAGTTTAGGGCTGATGAGAAGTTTAAGAAAGGTATTTAAGATGACAAAGTATTCAAAAAGAGCTAATTTGATAGAATAGGCTAATATTTGAAAGTCTTCTAGAAGTTTAAGGTTTTATAGAAGCGGTATTTCCTAAATATAAACAATGGTATCTCCTAAGGAAATGATGGCTTAGTTCAACAGTGTGTTCCCTTGTTCACCCTTACTTAACCCTTAAGTGATCCACAGACAAGAAGTTAAGTGTAACATGCTCACTTATTTATACTCTACAGATGCAGCCATATAGGAAGTTCCTAAAGAGCTTGTGAGGAGGGTGATACACGTCCCCATGGTCCAAGTCAATCATTGTCCCTAATCAAGAGCACCATTAGCTAGCACAATGCTTCTATCATATTAGTTTAGGATTGCAAGACATACCACAAGCACACTAGCATAGAAGCCATTTACATGAAGGTCCAAAGACTAAGAGAATGGAAAGTAGTTTTGCTTTAGAAGTTGTTTGTAATAGCTGGTTTGGAAATCAAGAAAACGAGAAACTTAAAGAGGTGGGCAATTAACCCTTGTAATAGTAGTTTAGTGAGCTTGCCATGTAGGCTAGCAGAGATAGTAGTAGTTATATAGAGTGAGTAAGCTGCATGTGGATTGTTTAGGCCATAAGTGTAGGCCTTCTAGTCCAAGGAACTAAGATTGTAAGCTTATATTGTAAATAGACCAAGGGGTCCAAAAGCTCAATATTGCCAAGAAGTTATTAGGGCTTCAGCTTGAGTGTACCTTCTAAAGGTTTGTGTCCTTCTCTAAGACTTATAAGTTACTTCTTAAAATTGAGTTGTCTTAGGTTTTGTATATTCATGTAGGAATACTAGTTATTTGTTACCTAGAAAAATAATTGTTTGTTGACAAAACATAGGAGTTGCAAAATTGGATTTTATTTAATTCAACAAAATTTTTCAAAACCACTCAAAATCAAGGATAAAACATGCTAAAAACCCATATAAAACTTAAAACTTAGCTTTATTCAATCTAAATTGTTGAAGGAAAGACAATAACAACTTAAGTTCATTAACAAAGAAAAATTTAGTTTATGTGATAGATAGTATTAGGTTATATAGAACTTGAATTTGTGTAGGTTTCAATCATTAGCACAACTTTTTGTTCGTCTTCCACTAGTATTGGCTTTAGAGTTTTGGGGCCTATTTAGAGATTTTCATAGGTAATCAATATTGAAATAGAAGGTGGTAGTTAGGAGTGATCACGGGTTAGGTTATATTGGTTATACAACCCGATTTCACCTTACCAATTAAATCCGATGACTAATTTTATTGAGCCAAAACCTGGGACTAAACCATTCCATTCAAACCAAATTTAATTGCATTTGACGATTTTAATTGGTTAAGACCAACTAATTATGGTTGGTAATTTCTAGTTTTATTTTTTTTGCAAAATAAGACCCCATTGAACAAAAAAAGACCAATATTCCAAAAAAATGACTCAGTTTAAGCCATTTGACAGCCCACACTTCACAAAATTATGAAAAAAAAACCAAAGGCTAAAGTAACTAGGCAACTTGAACACATTTTAAGGCTTAAGCAACAAACAACCACACTTTGCATTTGCAACTTGCATAATAATCATCCAAACAAGTTTGAGTCATTCACATAAGAGAACTTTAAAGTCTAAACTTTTAAGTTATAGCAAAGGCTATAGTGTTTTGCTATCTAGTGTTTAATCCAAGTGTCTAACTAACAATAACGAAACAAGTAACAATTACTGCTACATAAGCCATTTACAAAAAATTTGAATTCATGAAATAATTACAAAAAATTCTTGAACTTGAAGCTCCATATTCTGTGTGTTCTGACTATTCTATTCTATACATTTGTGATTGTACTGTGCTCATGGGCTATACCACCAGGCACCAGTCCACCAACCTAACTGAACCAAAAGGCTAAAAAAGAAGCTATACAAATGAATTTTGTACCAAAAAATGATAATCAATAGCTAGTAGTTCCAAAATAACCTTGATAACTAGTAATGTGTTCAATCTTGTACCAAATATGTACTTCTTAGTTCCTAAAGTCAATTGGATGTCTAATTTGGCAAAAGCAAAGCAATTATCAACTAGCCAAGCATTAAACAAAAAATTAGACATCAATTTTTCAAAGCAATTAATTTTCTTCAATCAACAACTATAAGCTGTGATTGTGATATTGTTACTTCCTCCTCACCACTTATCCTTCAACCTCCAACTCTAATAGCAACTGCAATGGATGAATTTCCTGAACCACATCCCAAAAATTGTAGCAAAGCATAGAACAAATTCAAATGTAATTAATAAAGGAATAAAAAAGCATAAAATGAGATAAACAAAATAAGAAAAAACCAAGAAAATGTAGCAAATGGACAGATTTATACCTTGATTAATTTCTTTATATTTGTCAAGCTTATCATCATATTCAATGTCATGGAAGTTAAAATTTGAGTGCCTCAATCAGTTTTGAGTACAAATGAGGGCATCAGTCATCTTTGAGGTAAAAGAACCTTTATATTGATCTAACACTTTTTCTCTAGTACTAAAAGTCAAAAGCCACTGTTGACACTAGGACAGTCGGCACATTTCTAGCTATCTTTGGGAGGATATTGAATCTCGAGGCATTAAGCTTCCACTAACCCACAATATTGAAGTTTTCATCTTCATCCACACAAGTTTTATTCAAAAACCTTTCCACCTCATTCTTTGCCTTAATGGTGTCCTTCTTCTTTAAATGGGACCTAAAGACATCACACCTGGCTTCATGGGTATGGCTTTCAATAACAGATAGAGTAGGTTATGAATAATCAAGTTCTACCCTACTTGTTGTAGATGCATTAGGTTGGTCATGTTCATTTGAGTACCACTTATACATCCTCGCCAAATCACCTTTAACCTTTTTACTCATTGCTTGTGCCACTTCTTCCCCATAAGTTTCTTCAAACAACCACATAACATAAGCTAATTTGTATTTAGGGTATAGAACATTTGCAATGAACAAAAGAGGATTCATGTTCTCAGTATTTCCCTAGTACTTTATATACTTTGTTTTCACGTCTAATACCATCACATGCAAAAAGTCATACATCTCACCATCACTCCATTTCTTAATTTCACTTTGCACTAAAGATAAATGAATATATGCAGAATTTGAAGTGACATATAATGAGCCCAAAAATGACAAAGCGACATCATAGAAAACATTTCTAATCAACAGTTGTGGATGGCTCTATTCTCTTGGAATCCTCAATGAAATAAATGGAGTAATCAATGTCATTCTCCTCCAAACTCTCAAATGCTTTTTGGTACTTCCTTATTGCCTTTAGCATTTCAACGATAAAGTTCCACCTTGTGGGCACATTAAAACACATAAGTGATTTGTGAGTCATATGTTCTTCCTTAATGGCTTGTATGAACTTAGCTAACCTAGAAGGAGAGAACCTCATGTATCTCATTACATTCCTAATTGTTGAAATTGAAGCATGGAGATCCTTTAAACATTCACTCACCATTAAGTTTAATATATGGGCACAACACCTCATGTGTAACATTGCACCATCTAAGACCAACCCTCTCCAATTGTTCACTTTTTTCTTTATATATGTTATTGTTGGTGTATGCCCTAGAAGCCAATCATAAGATGATTGTTTGCATACATTATATTACGTTTTAATGACAATTCAATTATTAT